>PVJI01007568.1:0-77504 GCA_004026765.1 Micronycteris hirsuta
CTACTTCTTAGCATAAGCATGTGCATGTAGGGTAGCAGAATTTGTCACCCCAAAATATGTCTCTCTGTCATAGGATTATTTTTGGCTGGTTATTTTTAAGAAATGGCATACCTGGAGGAAGGAGGCTCAGAGAAAAGAGAAAGAAAAAGAAGGAGCAGACCTGGGAGATGCTGTGAAAACCAAGTAGAAGTTACCTTTTGTAAAAGATATTTATGTTTATAAGGGACATCTCTATTTGTAATGGTCTCACTCACTGTTCCAGGAAGAGAAGGATGACTCAATTTCTAGAAACTCTTATCCGAATAAGGCAAGGGCTGAAATCCGCATAACCACCTTCTCCTTGTTTACTGTGCTTTCCCAAAATCCCTCAGCTGACTCCCAGACCCACCCACATCATTTTGTCTTTAGCTGAGGATGGTGTTTAAGGTGTTGGCTTTGGCCATTCTGGCAAGTTACTCAGTCAGTGTTCCTGGGTCTCTCTCATCAATACAGGAGGTATACAAGTTGTTAAGCTTTATTTTTCCCCTGCTAATCTGTCTCATGTCAATTTGATTATTAGGCCAGCCAGAAGAACTTAGAAGGGTCGGAGAAAATTCACCCCCTTGCCCAAAACACACACACATACATTTCTTTGCCAGAGGAATTTTTCTGGATTTTCCTCTTTGCCCATGTGGACTGGAACGCCAGGTAATGATTGCCTGCCTTTCAGTACTTCCTAACACCCAAGCAATGACTAGTGGGAATGTGTAGACAGATACCACTGCCCCCTCAGATTTTCAGTGAATAGTTTGTGGCGTGAGTTCATCGCTCTTGATGAGACTATTCCCCAGCTGACCACAGAATTAAATTTCTGTTCTTTTAAATTTAAATTTTTGACTTTAGAGAGAGGAAAAGGAGAGAGAAAAAAGGGAGAGAAACATTGATGTGAGAGAGAAACATCAAAGGGCTACCTTCCGTCCATGCCCCGACTGAGGATCGAACCCACAACCCAGTCATGTAATGCTATGTAATCATTCAAAGACTTGAATAGCTCTGCAGCTGTGATGTTAGTTGGAAACAGAAGTGCACATAACATATCCTCAGGCACATCCTCCTGAAAAATATATCATACAAAAACAAGCATTGTTGACTTGTGGCCAACATCAGTAGACTTGTAACCCGGATTGTGAACTACGATGACTCATTAATCCTCTCTAACAATTGTGCCTCAGTATCCTCTGCTATTTCATCAGTTCATCTAGTTATGCTGCCAGACGAAAAAGGAACACGTGTCACCTTTTGAACTGCAGCCTCTCCTAAAATTTCATGACGCATTCATGACTAAAAAAAAATGAAGCATTTTTTTTTTCATATTCTTGCAAGCAAAAAAAAAAAAGGAAAGGGGGGGGGGGGAAGAAAGGGGGGGGGGGGGGTTTGGGGGGGGGGGGGGGGGGAGGGAAGGGGAGAAAATGCAGACAATTGTAATTGAAGAACAGTAAAGTAATTTAAAAAAAAAAAAGGAAAGGAAAAGGCCAGAGAAAACAACAAAAAGAGAGGTGGCAGTGAAAACGTGGAGGGCTGTCATACTCTCAGTGGTACGGGTGGTTCTAAAAATGTTCAGGAATAAACACGTCCAATTGAATTTTCTATTTTGAGTAATGTAATTATTCAGCAAAATTTCTGCTCCTTGCAGATCTTGTGTTGTCTGCTTAGTTGAAGAGGGAGAGATAAAGCAGTGTAATGTTTGGGTTAAGGCCACACGCACAAAGAGGAATGGCTACAAAATAGAAAACAACAGCAGCAGCCCCACCCTTTACCTGGGAACTTGCAGAGGGTTTCTAATATTGTGCAGCCTCGTATCCCAATGGACTGAGAGACACACTAACATAAAGGTCACACAGAGTTACAATAAACAGTTCGAACCTAAAATTTATATGTGTTCCCCAAGTCAGAGCATATTTCTTCCCAATTCTCATAGAATATTAAAATTAAATATCTTCTGTAATATAATGGATTAAATTTACCTGGATTTTTAAAAATAAAGATAAATAGATGTTGTATGTATTGTGTCCCTTAAGTTTTTGTTAATAATGAATTTTGGTTGTGACCCCAATTTAGTGTATAGTATTTAGGTATCTGGATACCGACTAGGTCTTATGTTAGATTTAATCACAGTTGTCATATACCCCCAAAAACTGATGAACTTTTTTCTTACATGATTTTAGGTTAAAGATCATTTTGTGAGTTGTAGAGACAAATCATATTGCATAAAAATAATATAGAATAGTAGTAAATATTTTAATAATGTGTTACTATTAATTTCACCCCATAAATTTGAGGGGTCAAAAATCTCATTCTTTGTCTGCACCTCAAAATGCTCCTGAATCTTACTATTAAACACCCACATCAAGGCAAACTGTAAGTAATTTTGAATGTTCTGGACTACCTGGCATCCATCACCTGCACTGACTAACAGACATCTAGACCAAACCTAGGGCTAAGAAAGTAAGACTGATAATTCTCAAGTGTGTACTTTTTACTATAAGAAGTTTAACTTTTCTTTTTTCTTTGGAACACTTCTGGGTTTTTGCCTACCTGTGTTCTCAGTTTTCAAACTCCAAAACCCTTAACTAAATCTTTGTCATTTATTTCTAGCCAAAGCCTCCCAACTCTTTTTGAGTCTGTTGGACACCACTATGAAAATAAGTCAGAAATATATCACGTGTGTTAGGTAAATTGTTCCTTTTGGTTTTATTCTCTTTTGAGTGCTTTAATAAATAGGTACATTAACTTCATTAATTTAACTATTATTTAATGACAATTTTTATTAAAATTACTTTTAATCATAACGTTGACAGATTAGGTACTATTCTTTCCTCTTACTCTTCATGCATAACTGTAAATAGGTATTCATCATTTTCTCAGTTCTCTGTGATATGAATTCATATTTGTATATGGCTTTCTATATGTACAATTAAATATCAAAGAAACTAAATATTAAAACTTCCATTCATAATAAACATCAGTGGAAACAAAAGTGAAAATAAAGCAATTAACACATTCAGAGCTGAATATTCAGGTTACATTTTTTTTTAACATAAAGATGCTGCTTTGAAATGTAAACCTTAACTGATTGGTAAAATGCAATAAAACATTCGAAGCTCAATAACACAAAAAAGTCAACTAAAGTTTTGTTCAAATAAAAAAGCAAAATACTAATTCCAAAAAATCATAAATTTCTGAAAACTTTCCTAGGACTTTGAAACCTAGGTCATCAGATGGGGTGTAAAAATATGGATCTTTGTATGTGAAATAGAATTTTTCCTGTAAATGGAAGGAACATCTGGAACATCAGATGAAAACAGAATGCCACAATCAGCTTCTAATACAAGCCTATTCAAATGGAAAGAGATGATTCTCAAAAAAGAAAACCCAGTTAGAGAATAAAGGGCATGCTCAAAACTTCCAATTTATTCTTACTGATGCTTCATTTTGCATTTGTTTCATAGCAGCCTTCTACCCAAGGGGCAAAGATTGCCAGACTATCCTTTAGCCCCTTAATTTTAGCTGTCCCCTTAACGATGACTTTGGGGCTGGAATGCACAGTAGGATGATAAATCAGAAGAGACAACGAGCCTTTGAAACTATAAGGCAGAGGGGGAAAGGAAAGTATGCTGAAAAATTCCCATTACATGCATCCTTAATAATTGCTATTAAAACTGTCTAATTTGCTGAGCCCAGTTATGTATTTTTCAAGACAGATACATTTGTTCATGGTTTTCCCTGTCTAACTATTAAGCAACACAGGGAGTTCTTTTTCACATTTTCTTGCCGATGTTATACTCTAGTCAATTTATTTAAAATTAAGGTACATTGGGATTGGTTTTAGAAATATTCATACTTGCCATGTTCTTAGCACTTTGAAAACACACAATGTATGCCTTTGTTGATTTGCAGTAAACCTTAATGTAAACATTTTTTAGAAAGAAATGCACTGTTGATTTAGTCAATAATCCTCTGAATTGGGGATTTCTCTTAGATAAATCTAAAACTTCTTAAAAAAGCTGTAAGGATTAAGCAAAAAATATATATGTTATGTATATATGATGCATAGACAGGGGCAACAGTGTGGTGACAGCCAGAGGGAATGGGGAGGTGGGCAACGGGGGCGGGGGGCATAAGTGGGGACTGAAAGAGCCCTGATACATTCAAATACAAAATCTGAAACTTCTGAGACTAGATTAATTTACCAATTTCAAAACATAACTATCAGTACTTTTTAGCTTCCTGAATTGTAGTAGACCAGATCCCATTAGATTTTTTCCTCCTTTAAATGTTTTATATTTTCATAGTTGAACTATGTTTTATCTGTGCTGAAATACTGGAAAGAACAACTAGAAGCAAGCGTATCAAGGTACGGGGTTGTCCTACTAGCACTTTACTATTTCAATTCTGTTTTTGTAGGATGGTTAAAAGCACTGTCAGGTCAGAAGGAAAGCCCAAGAAAGAGGGCTGGTGAGAAGCGCTTTGGAGTGGACGAATGGAACTCATTGTTCCTCGTCTCAAGGATCTTGGCGAGACTGTGACAGCTTATGATTGGTAAAATAATCGTTGAGTAGGCCAGAGGAGTGAGTTAAGCTTTCCAGCTACTAACTCACTGTAGGCGTGTAGCAAGTGAAAAAAGGAACTCTGGAAATGGTGTACAACTGCTTCAGTTCCACTGAACTTTCCAGGGAACCTAAAAATGAACCTGCACTGTGACCATGCCCATTCTCATAAGGACTAAATGTAGGAGGTCAGGGCAGGTTTATAAAATATAGACAGTGGTAAAGAAGCTTTTTGCCAATGCGACAGTTTTCCTTTATGGTATGTAATTAGTTTCCTCAAATATTTTTTATTTTGTTCTTTTTGCTTACATTTAAATGTTAAGTTACATCGTTTACCTTTATATATGTCGTTAATATTATAGTAATTGCCTATAATAAGTAATACCACTATATAGAAAAGTATGTTTATGATTAACATCTATCTTTTATATCATCAAGAAAAAACATGTTTACCTTATAAATTCACATTTCACTAGTCTTTATTTTTCCTTTCCCGAAAATTTTTGATTGATCGCATTATATCGAATCTTTAAACATTTTTTTTTTTTTTTACTTTTTTATAATGAGATTCCCATTTCCATTCAACAATGCCCATTCTGTTACCAGATGGGCTACATGTAAAGAGAATTGCTCTGGCCCTTTTATTTAGAGTGGGAAAAGATTTGCTTATTTATCTTTAGTATTCTCGAAGCAATTTCACATAAAACACTCAATGATGATGGGCATGTCAATATTCAGGTGAAGCAAAATATTTGTTTTTCCTGGTTTATTTGGAAATTGTTCATGGTTCTGAAGAATTCAGTTCAGTCTTATTTGAGGAAAAATGCTTCTGTGTTTTTGTGCCTTTCATAAATCAAAGAATAAAACCCAGCTTCACAAAGAAGTAAAATGTGAACTCTATTAAAATGCAAGTGTTATACCAGAGACATTGAAATTAAGAACAATCTAACAATAGCCAGAGGGGAGGGGGAGGGGACAGTGGGGAGAAGGGTTTTCAGGAACTACTATAAAAGACACATGGACAGAACCAATTGGGAGGGGGGAAGCAAGGGAGGGAGGTGGGTTTGACTGGGTTGGGGGGAAAATGCAAACAACTATAATTGAAAAACAATAAAGTAATTTTAAAAAATAAATAAATAAAGTAGAAAAAATGCAAGTGTTATGATAATACAGGTAGAAAGAGGGAACTCTGTGCCCCGACATCCCCCCCCCGCCCCCCCCTCCTGATCTTAGATCTTCGACTGCTGACACCATTGTCCTGGCCCCATGGAAACTAGGGTAGGGAGCCTGGGTGAGCACTCTGTAAGGACCAATACACAGAGCATAGAGTCAGGCAGAGAACAGCTAACCACCCACACAAATGGGTAAATTAGCGGGCTAGACAAAACTTAAACGTTAATTAGGGATTTAGAGTTAAGTCTGAAGAAGTTTGCTAGTAGCACAGAGAGACAAGGATCTGAAAAATAGGAAAGATTCATTAATTGACATGAAGATTGGAATGGACAAACATTTTCTATTTCTAATGAACACCCTAGAACAAAAAGTACAAAAATAAGGGATGGCAGGGAATATTAAAGAAGATATCATTAAAAGTAATCATTATTCAGTAATAATAGAAAGCACATACATAGCATTTACTATATGCCAGGTTCTGTTTATAGCACTTGACCTTTTAAAGCCAATTTAATCCTTATTAACAACTTTATGAGTAGGTAGAGCATGAATCCATAGATATAAGAAACATAACATTTATCAAGCAGTATAAACAAAAAAAATTGATATTCAACCATCTTGTACTTGAACTATAAAACACTAAGTTTAAAAAAAAAAAAGAATAGAAAATACCTGGCTGGTGTGACTCAGTGGATTGAGCACAGGCCTACAAACCGAAGGGTCACCAGTTCAATTCCCAGTCAGGGCACATGCCTGGGTTGTGGGCCAGGTCCCCAGTAAGAGATGCACGAGAGGCAAGCACACATTGGTGTTTCTCTCCCTCTTTTCCTCCCTCCCTTACCCTCTGTCTAAAAATAAATAAAATATTTTAAAAAATACCTCTAAATCATAGATTTCTGAATTCAAGAAAAAACACTGTGACTTGTATAATAATGTTCCCTTGATAATATTTTTGGTCTATGTGTATATTGTCTTTTAAAGTACAGAAACAGATATAGTCAACAAAAAATTATTTTTAGCCCATAGTGAGGATGAGGGAGAATTTAATCAAAACATTAAAAAATAAAATAATGTATCATTGGTCACATTAATTGTATTAATTGTATTTTTTTAAAAAGAAATTCAACTATACATTAATTTTAAGAGGTACACATAAAACCTAAGAAGACAGAAAAAAATGATAGTGAAAAAAGACCAATCATGAAAAAACAATTTTTTAGGAAAGTATTTTTTTAAAAGATGGGGTAGCTATAAAAAGAACTTTTAAGTAAACTTTAAGCAAAAAAACATCATTGGGGATAATGTTTTGATAAAGAAGTCAAAATACTTATTGATTTAACATTAGCTGTGTATCAACTACTGTTGTAGACTTGTAAGTATTGACTTATTTACATCTCATTTCAATCCTACTAGGTAGGCATTATTTCTCTTTCCATTTTTCACTTGAGGAAATGAAGAGATAGAGGTTAAATAATTGGCTCAAGATTAGATAGTTGATAAGGAATAAGGTTAGGATTCAAATCCAGAAGGCAGTCTGCCCCCAGAGTCCATGCACTTAACCCACATGTTTTGCTGCCTGATAGAAGGTTTAGTCCACTAGGAACTCTGGGCATCTAATTTAATGGCCTTGCATATATAAAGTAAAATGTGATAAACTGTAGGGAGAACTAGGCAAATACAAAAATGATCAAAAAGAGTTCAATACTTTTCCTAATTTTTAAATTAAGCAGATGAAAAATTTGCAAGATGAAGAAATAAACACATAATTTGAAAGTTTAATTGAGCAGAAATTAATATGCTCTGTAGTCATCAAAACTTTAAAAAAGGCAAAGATATTGGTTATCTACTGCTGACTAAGAAATTACTCTAAAATATGGCAGCTCAAAATAACACCCATTTATTATACCACATTTCCTGTGGGTCAGATATTCAGGTATGTTGTAACTGCCTGCCTCTGGCTCGCGGTGTCTGAGGTTTCTGTCAGGATGATGCCAGGGGCTGTGATTTGTGGACGGCCCACTCCCAAGTCACTCCTGCGGTTGTTGTCAAGATTCAGTTCCTCCTGGGCTGTTGGACTGAGGGTCACAGTTCTTCCTGGTTGTTGGCTGGAGGCCTCCCTCAGTTCTTTGCTGTATAGAGACCTTTTGGGGGGTAATCTGACGGACGGCATCTGGCTTTCTTCAGAGCAAGAAAGAGAGAGTGAAGGGAAAATGAAAAGAGAGAGGTAGGGTGGGGAGAGAGAGAGAAATAAAGAGAAAGAAGTTATAAGTAATTTTATATGTAAGTAATTTTATAACCTAGATTCAGAAGTGACTGTCATTACCTCTGTCATATTCTGTTTGTTAGAAGTGAATCACTAAGTCCAGCCCACTCTCAAAGCAAGGGGGTTACATAAAGGTACAAATAACAGAAAGAGGTAGTCACAGGGAACCATCTTAGGGGTTGCCTGGCACGGCCAATAAACACAAAATACGGGAGAGGGGTTTGAGGTGCGGAGAAGTAGGATTAGAAAAGGCGCCTAGAAGTAGGTGCGACCCTGTTGGCATTGGCATATTTCTGAATTAGATGATTGAATTGTAGGTGTTAATGGTATGCTTTCCAACTTCAAAGATATAGTACTATTTTCTTTTGCTTGTATAAAATACCATATTTTTATCCAAAGTAGAAGATAGTGGTCATCTTCTGAAACAAAACAAATCTTTACCTATTCAAGACTGACCCTCAATAACTCTAATTTGTACTAAAAATTAACCATTGCATTTCATCTGATTTATGAATTTTGGGGAAGGTCATGTTATCCCTCCATACCTTGGATTGTATATATAAAATGAATGATGTGTTTTAATTATTTCTATCTTTAAAGTAAAATGTTCATGAATTCATTTTAAAGTGTTATTAATTCCATCCTTTAAAGTTTCCAAAATTTTTATATTAAAGGCACTCTACAAGCTTATAAGAAGAAAAATTATTTTGTGGTATATTTGCTTTCAAAAATTAAAGCACATGTGAGACTTGTGCTTTATTACTCAATAAATTCAACTCTTTGCTGTAAATGTGACCTCAAAATATTAGAATTAATGCAAACAAAAGAACTTGGTTCCATCATTTTGATATGCAGTATATTTCTCTTCTGTCTATCCCCTTGCCTGGTATTATCAGAAATATAGTTTGATAACATGAATCAAACTAATAACATTAGCCTATGACTGATTACCTGTCCAGTTTGGCCTCATATAAAAATTCTGAGCAATTAATTTTAAGCTGATGATAACACTCATGGGACTATAAAGCATTCTCATTCAAGTACCATGGTTTCCAACTTAAATACATATGCAAGGTAATAAGTAAGCAAAATCTTTTACTCTGAAAATTGTATAAGTTTCACAACTAAAATTTTATACAAATAGTATTAATTTTTAATTAATTTTTATTACCCCTTTCAGTTAAGAAAAACTATTCAGTGGTTCTTTGATTTTCAACTCATTGTCTTGAATGAGCTTTTAATTGGTATTTTAAAAAGCTGCATTGTTGGAGGCAAATTGGAGATTCTGCAAAAACATAAATTACAAAAATAATTTAAGACCACTATAAAATTTTAAGCAGTACAAATATGTATGAGGTAATAAGTAAAATATATCTAAATCGCTTCTCATTCTTAATCCCACCCCCCAAGGAAACCAATTTAAAAAATTTGATATCTGCCTTTTTAGAAATGTTTTGTTACATATGCAAACACATACATATTTTAAAATAAGAAAGTACTGTAATTATGGTCTGGAAATTCTACATGAAATGCTGTTTCATTGACTGTATAGAAATTCCATAACTGGATATATAATTAACTACTTTTCTGTTGATGTCATTTAAATATTTTATGTATGCATTAATTTTTAGATTTTAGTGTTAAAAATGATGCTACAATAAACTCTTTTGGCAGTGAAATTATTATTCTAATAATTAAAATGAATTCTTAGGAGAATAACATATCAGAGGATATTATTTAAAATTTTACAGTCCTCTCTGAAACGGCTGTGTCCCAAATTTCCACCGACAGATCCCATTTCATAACATGGCTCCTAACAGTGGGTGCGATAACGCTTTAAATTTGGGCCTTAATAAAAGATTACAAATCTTGATTTTAATTTTCATTTATTAATTCAATTATTATTACATATTAGCTAAAGTATTCACAATAGTATGCCAATTTTACCTCAAATGAACAGCTTAAAAAATAAAGTTAGTTTTAAATATTTTATCTGCTTTGACATAAAACCATAATATGGTAATGTAAGAGTGTTTACTTTTTTCTGACAGTTTCGTACATGTAATAAAGAATTTGCTTTTTAAAAAAAATAACGAGTAGCAATCATCTTAATTAATTGCAATGCGGCCTTTACAAAGAGCTTAGGGCCTAATTAGTTAAATCTCATATGTAATATTTTCAGCATGACTATTCCATCAGAAGTTACAAACTGATTATCCGTTTTGGTGTCAACCATGCTTGTCATTTCAGTCTTTCCTATTCCCTGATGACTGGGGAAGCTGACGGTTCTTCCTTTCCGGCAAGCTGTCTCAGCAGGGCTTAGTAATATGGCCTGGCAGGGCCTGTAATCTGTCTGCTTACACGAGTTGGTGAAGGATTTTGTGTTTTAGCAGAAATGCAGTGTTTACCCACTGGGAAGGCTATCATGGTGTTTAAACAGTTAAAATAGGAATTTTCTCTTAATAGTTTCACAGTGATTGGAGGGTTAGGTCATCTAAGCAGAGCTGACAGGCAGCACTCTGTCTGGCATCTTTGTTTTCTCATTTTAGGAGATAAAAGAATATCAATGTATTTTTTTGGCAGCCTCCTTCTTTTTGATGTGAATCTAAGATTAGAAGCTTTTTCAAATATATTATGCATCAGGACTTTATCATTAACTATAAGCTTCCTTCTGTCTGCTCCAGCTCGTTGCCCTTCTTGATTCAACAACATGGCTCTAGAAAAATCCCTCTGCAGACCCAGGAACACAGCCGTACGCCAACCCTCAACATAAGCAATTCAGGTTTTATGTTCTGGTAATGCAAATTTTAATTTCTACAGATATTTCTTCTTGTTTGGGGAGAAAAAGAAAGCTGAAATTTTTTTGTTTTCAAAATATTTGTCCGACTCATATGAGACCTGATGCATTTTCCTAGCTTGAACCACGGTACTCTCTGTCTAGGCCACTGTGTAGAAGATGAGGCGGTCAGACTACACGTGTTATGTCCAACACTGTGTTTATTTCACTTGTAATGCTGTGGCATACTGCATTACCTGGACTCTTTGATAGGCAGAGATAGGTTTCAGGTCAACTCCAAAGGAAGATTAACTATTATTACAAGAAGGGATTAAAAAACGTTGTCTACTTCCACAGTCCTCAGAAATTGTCAATCATCAGTTAGGAAACATCAGCAGAGAATGCAATGGGGCAAAGAGCAGTGAGAGCAGGGGGGCGAGCCACCCAGCAGCTACCATCTGCTTTAACTAACAGAGTAGGCATCATCAAAGCATTCCTCGGAAGTAAAGGACAGGGCTTGGTGCCCGAAAACAGCTTGGGGCCATGGAGAAGGTAAACACTAAGGATTTCCTAATCAGAGCCCCTTGGCCTGAGAGGAGCAACTCAGCTCAAGCAGCATTGACTCAAAGAAGGGAATGCAGATGAAGATCCTGAGATCCTAGACTGAGAATACGAACTAGACCATGTGAGTATCTCTTGGCCACACGAGCAAGGATGACCACCAATTCCTTGGTGAGAAGACTAAGGCTGGATAACAGAATTCACTTTATATAAGTTTGATCTATCTCTATCTCCATCTAAATCATCTATATCTATTTATCTAGCTATCTAAATCGAAATAAGCCAGTTCGTGAAAGACAAATACCATATGATCTCACTTATAAGAGGAATCTAATGAATAAAATAAACTAATGAGCAGAATAGAACCAAAGGCATAGAATCACAGAATAGACTGATCACTCTAAGAGGGGACTGGGGAGGGGTAACTGCTGAAAGAAGAAGGTGAAGGGATTAGTCAAGGGACATTTATGAAGGACCCATGGACATAGACAAGAGGATGAGTTTAACGATGGAAGTGAGCGGGGGCAGCGTGCTTTGTGGAGGGGGACAAAGGGGAAATAATTGGAACAACTGTAAAATATTAAAAAGAAGCATATCCACACACATTAATGAATACGGTGAATAAATAAAGAATAACTTGGGATTACTCTCATTATAATATGTGTGTCCAGGAAGTCTTATGACTTTTTTAAGTTTATAGTATCCCCATTCACAGGCTATCCAAGTATTGTCCTGCACACGAAGTATAGCTAGGTAGATTCTATTATTTCAGAAAAAATATGGTGCCAAGAAGGAACGTATTCAGGGAAGCATTATCCTTGACAAATACTTTTTTCTCTCAGGGTGCATTACCCATTCACTTATGATTATTTGTCAATGACAAAAAAAAAGGTATGATTTTGAAATGTCTGAAAGTATTGGCTGTTTTAATTGCTAGAATTTTCCAAGTTCAATGTACACATAAAAAACAAAATGTTTCTGCTACCTTAATACCACTGACAACAATTTTAATGTCTTATAGATTGAATAAATCACCAGATCTTCAAACAAAAGTAATATACCTTACTAACACCATGGGGCTGTTAACCGCACTCAGCCAAGTCACTATAATTATATATTAATCACCGGGTGTAACAAAGACTTCTAGACTCACAGAAAAGACTCATGTTGTCTTAACAAATTATTTTGTTGTTTTAAAAAAATGTCATGTTTGCCTTAAACATTTACTATGTTCTCTTACCACAGTAGTAACTTTGCATTTCTGGCCTGCTGCCTGAGAACTGAGAATCTAGCACCATCTGCAGGCAAAAACCTGCTAATTTTATTTGGCTGTAGAAACAATTTCACAAAAGCTTTACAACTGAGGTTACTATGGATTCCATATGATGGAGAAGCCTGTCCTTACAGTTAAAATAAACATTGAAATGCTATCTAGTTTGTCTTCCTTTTCTTTTATTCTCTTAGAGAGTCCACAGCGGCTATTTCAGGAGCACCAGGACATGACTTAGTATGGGTCAAGCTACTCCGCCCTGGCAGGCAGGGCCGCCTTTCCCATCAGGCACTGAGGGCAGGCACAGGATCTAGGGGCCACAATACTTTTAAAGGTTCATGAAAATATTTTAATTTATTTCAAAATCAGAAGAAAGGACTTTTAGGTCAAAGAAAATGTTTTAATATACAATATGAGTATACCAAGCCAGCTTGTAGAATGTCATTTTGAGTGTTTTAAGTGAAGGGAGGGGCCCGGTAGACAGAAGTGCCTGGAGCCCACCAGAGGTCTTACTGGCAGGCCAAGTGCTCAGTGCTGAAGGCCCAGGAGGAGTCAGTCAGGAGACGGGATCAACTTAATCCTTGTAAACCACTTAGAACAGAGCTTGGCACACACACGGCTAGACAATTTGCCAATATATGCCAGCTGCTTTTAGCGTTTTTAATCTGATTCTTACTCACTGTATGCCAGAGTCGATTTAAAATTTATGTTCATTTATTTCATCTTGCTCAATCAATGCTTTTGAAAAATAAAATTTTTAATTAGGGAACAAGAAACACCAATATACAGTAATTATTGAAAACTTAAAACCCAAATAAGGGAGTCTGTAGTCACTTCCTAGGGCAGCACCACTGATTGAATTTTAGCAAGAACAAATAATAAAACTTGTATGTTGGGCAATTGTAAGATGACATTCATCATGAAAAATTATTTACAATAATCTCACTTTAAGTGCAAAGCTACCCAGTAATCCTATGAAATAAGTATTACTTATTCCTATCTTACAAATGAAGGAATAAATACAGAGGTAGCTTAAACTCTCTGCAAGTCCATGCATAGTTTTTTCTATCAATCCATAACATGGATTGATAAGATCCCTTATCAAGTGGTTGTGAACCATTGAAAGCCATTGAAAATTCTTGGCTTTCTTAAAAAAATAAGTGATATTATGGCATTGAAATAAATAATAGTCCCCTGTGTCAGACAGATGTGCATTCAAATAAAACCATTGCAATATGTAAGCATCAGGATATTAAATAATTAGACTTTTCTGTTCTCCGATATCTTCATTTGCAAAGTGGAAATGAATCTCCTTATTTCTCAATAGTTTTGTGAGATTTAAATAATATTACATAGTTAAAATCCCTAGTATTGTGCTCAATACATTTTAGTTTTTTTCCCTCCAATTAGCCTGATAATTCAACAATCACATGATCAATCTATTTCCAATGAAGTAAAACATCTGGTTCTCATAGTATGCTACCGAGAGATTTTATGAAAATAAAGTGGATGCTGACTGGATGCGGCACCACATCTAGCCCTGTCCTTTGATATGTTTATTCACACAAGTTTTACTTCATCTGCCTTTAATTAAATTTTAAGAATCCCCAAAACTAAAAACCTCCCTTGATAACCATGATCTGTCTAAAATGATCATAATTTTGCAAGAATTGGGGCCCATCATGGCCTACTTATTTACCTTAATTAATTTCAGCATCACAAAAGTCAAGCTCTGGAACTATGACATCCTGGGAACTCCCTGTGCTCAGACCTGTTGCACGCCCAACTTGGAATATGAACTTCTCAATAGTTTAACACACAGGCAGTTCCACCCCCCATATGAGTCTGCTGGCCCTGATTGCCCAGGGACGGATACTGGCTCAAGTTTAACCAATCCACTCACCGGTCTGATATTACCTTCTGAGATTGTTCTCATTTAAGACAGTGGAGCTAAACAACAGGTTTAATGGCCAATGGATGGCTGCTGTCACGACTGAAAGATGACCACATAGATCTGGTGGCCACATCAAAACCAGAGGAACATCAATAAAGGCTGGCAATGGACAGAGAGAACTAGAGATTTCTAGAGAAGCAAAGAAAAGAGAATCTATGCAGCTCTAGAAAAAGAGTAAATACCCTTTCTTGATTGCTTTCTGGTTCCCACGAAGCCCAGCTTCACACCTTGCCCTTAAGTTCTGTGAGCTTTCTCTATATCCTTTTAATAAACCAGTATTCTCATTGAGTTGAATCAAAGTTAAACCTCAACTTGACGATTCCCACCCGAGAGAAGAAAGGCAGTTTCCACCAAAAGAAGGCTTAGGATAGAGAATGAAAATGAAGAGCAGTTAGGCACTCTCCAATACCAAAGACAGGTAGCATTGCAGCATACTCGTCCGCAGCGCGCTCCAGATCACTCCAAGCCATTGAGTAACGACTGGAGGATTAGTGACAAGGATCTTGTCCACTTTTTTTCCAGACCTATAAAGAATTATGGGAAGGGGGTCTTAGTGAAGCAAATTGAAAACTGGGGCAACAAAAGTCTGACAAGAACTGGTCAACAAGAACAGCTGTTTTCAGGTATTAAAGGCAGAATTTTATTTAAAACATGGAATGTATCCAGCTCTGTTTTACTGTGCTTTACAAACACACCATATCATTCACTTCATCCGATGAAGAAAACGCGTTTAAGATCTTTATGCAATTTTAAGACAGACATTAGAAAAACAGGAAGCGAGTAGATACTTTCAGTATCATTTGTTAACAGTGATGGTAAAAATAGCAGCAGTACTTTCGACGTCTATTATATAAGAATTAATTAACACATTCCACTTAGATCACCTGTGTTGCTTTCTGTGAACAAATGGCTAGTCCTCTTTTTATTTTTACCAAAAAATATCTTAAAACTCTACCTGTTCTTATTTTTTTCTTATTTATATTTTGTAAAATTGTAGATATGCAATAGTGTTTCTCCTTTTTTTCACTTATTAACATGTTGTTTAATATTTAGGCCATTTCATCTCCTTTTAGAAGTAAATGTCACGTATATCATAAGAAATAAATTATTAAGTGGCATAAAAGAAAGTAAAATATTACACTAATGTGATTAATAAATACATACGGTTTAAACGTTAGCAATAAACACTTTAAAAACAATTACATAGTTATAATGGTGTTTACAAAATGGGTATAATGTGTATAATATGTATATGTTTCCATTATGGGCTCCAAATATCCCCAAATAGTTATAACCTAAAATTTAAAATTTTATCATGCTTGTTGCAACTTGGACAAGTTTTATAATTTATAAATATAAAATATAAAATGCATTTAGCCCTGGTCAGTGTGGCTCAGTTAGTTGAAGCGTAGTCCCATCACCAAAAGTTGCAGGTCAACTCCTGGTCGGACCACATGCCTGGGTTGTAGGATGATCCCCAGTCTGGACATGTGTGATCCCAGCTCCAGACACGGACAACTTCCAGGTCTGGGCGCCCATCCCCTGTCGGGGATCCTACGTGTGGCAGCCAGTCCATGCTTCTCTCTCGCATCCACATTTCTCTCTCTCTCCCTCTCTCCCTTCCTCTCTCTCTAAAAGCAGGGAAAGAAATATCCTTGGGTGAAGATAAATAAAATACTGTTATAATTCTATCAAAAAAATTCTGATAATTTAATATTTTAGAATAAGGGCTATTAGGCATATTCGAAAGTTTAGAGAGCACTGTGTTTTAAATAGAGGGTCAAAGAAAGGATAAGAATATTTGATAACACAAATATTTCATGTAAATATTAATAGAAATAAACACAAATTAGCCAAGCATACTAAACAATGTCTATGATCTGAATTTTTTTTTGGAGAATTATTTATAAGGTTAACATTGAATGTTAAATATTTTAAAGCACTTATGCTTAAATTCTCAAACACTCATTATCTTCAAAGCATTTTCCAAATAGTTTTGGGAAAAAATATTTAAGGTAACAGATGTACACTATCACCAGAAATAAGGAAAAAATTAAATTCTTCCCCATAAATTTATTAAATTACTTGCTTTTTCTAAACTCATATTATATTTCTAAAACATTACTTTCATTTACATGAGTCATTAGATTTCGTAAGGAGTACTTTTATATAAAATGTATAAACCATGGCAGTTCTGCATTATTAGCACGTACAGGTCCATTAAATCTATTATAAATGGATAGTCTACTGATTAATATTTTAATTGTAGCTTGGGGTTTGTGGTATGTATCTAGAAAATAGTTATGAAAGACTTAAAGTACTGGTTTAGATATTTCAAGATCAATCCCTGAGCAATTAGAACTTTTTAACCATAAAAAGTACATGTTGAAAATCAATTAAATAAGGTTACTAATAAAATTGCTATGTTGTTTCTCTCCATCAATGTTTCAAGTAAAAGTGGCAAAGAGATAGATATAAACATTATACCTAGTCCTGATTAGTGTAGCTGAGTTGGTTGGACAAAGTCCCACAAAGCGAAAGGTGGTGACCTGGTCAGGGCACATACCTAGGTTGTGGGTTCAGTCCCCAATGGGGGCATGTATGAGAGGCAACCAATTGTTGTTTCTCTCCATCAATGTTTCTCTCCCTCTGTTTCTCCCTGCCTTCTCCTTTCTCTAAAAATAATAAATTTCAAAAAATTTTATCTATGTCATAGTAGAAATTTCAGTTCCAATTATTAACTTTTAAAAATTTTATCTATAGCACTTTTTTCCTAGTAGTCATATTTTTATGAGTTTAAAATTTTAAGTACATACTAATTGTTAAATGTTTATATTGCATTTATATTTCTATATTTTTGGTAACAACAATAAAACATTGTGAAACATTATGGTCTCTTAAATAATTCTTTAAAACTACCTTTTAGCAAATATGAAGTGGTAAATTAAAACCTTATTAATTCTGACATTGCCATTAATTAAAAGATTATTAGAGTTAGCAATAATTTCATTCTAATAATGTCTTATTTTATCTTATAATTTTGACATAGCTTTTAGGAATGTTTATTCTTTCTGCATAAACAAAATAAATTTTGTAAACTCATATGATTTAAAATAAATATGTTCAAATTAAAATAAAAGTTTCTTTGGACGACAAATGAAAAATTTGAAGTCAAATGTGAGATAATAATGAAAAATATTTATAACTCTATTCTGCAATTATTTGTATCTCTGAGACCAATCTTTCAACTATGCGTATCTTCCCCATTGTTAGTACCTGCTTCCCTAACAATTCATGTCAGTTAATTTTGCTTTTTATTAAGCATACACTTCTCTTTTGATATTTTAGGATTTGTTTTTGTGATATTTTGCTCTTGCTTCTACACCAAAATAGACCAAGATTCTAAAAGAATTAAAAGAAGCAGATATATTCATATTCTTTTAATATAAACACAATTATTGAGTCCTTTTCTTTTTTTAATTGAATTTATTGGCACGACATTCGTGAATTAAATTACACAGGTTTCAGGTATACAATTCTGTAATACGTCATCTGTACACTGCCTTGTGTGCTCACCATGCCAAGTCACATCTCCTGTCACCATTTACCCTCTGAACCTTATCTTCCCCGCCCCCTTTTCCTCTGCTAATCACCATACTGTTGTCTATGAGGTTTTTTGTTTTTGTTTTGCTTAACCCTTTCACCTATTTTACCTCAACCCCAAAAGTCTTTTAAAACACAGAATTTCATTATTTCTTCTTCCTTGTCCAGAAATGGTGTAGTTAATAGTAGTGGAAAGACTGGAGGAAAAAAACAAGCAGACAGAACTAAATGTGGTGTCTTTATCAGTGAAAAGTGATGGCTCTTCTCAGGAATGTGGTCCAAAGCAATAGGATGCAGAACATTTAGTATCTCTCTTGTCAGCTCACGGCCGTGCCCTTGACACCACTGTTACTTCCTTCCAAGTCTGGGAACTCAAACTTCCAGAATCCCCTTCTCTGTGATGTTCTTCTGGGTTAGAGTTTGCCATTGAGAAAAGCTTTCAGGAGAGTTAGATGATGGAAATGAAAAGGAAGCCATTATTTTTTCAGAGGTATGTGCTGCTACATACTTGGGTAGGTGCAAGATTCACAGTGGCTTTCCAGCAAATTGTAGATCATGAACCACATTGCCTGAGATGGTTGGTGGCAATTTTTGAAGATTCTCAGGTGTTGCAGCAGCTCCAGAATGCTCTGAGAAGCACCAATATCTTCAGTATCAACCTCTTTGACCTTCAACAGCTGCTTTCCTGGCCTTTAACCCAACCCTGCACCTATGTCCCCCATCCTCACTCCCAGCTTTTCAAAAAGTCCTGCAAATTCATAATTTTGCATTAAACACTTTATATCTGAATACATTGAGTGGCTTTTATTTTGCTGACTGATCCCTGATGATAAAGACACTGTCATGGTAAGGACCGGGAAATAGTTTATTAAATATTGTGAATGTCTGGACTATCGGATACATCGTCTCAATATGTGAACATCAAACCACATTGCAAAGTCAATTTTAGATTACCGGGATTTCTTCTTTGCTTTTCTCTAACAATGGCAACTAAGACCATCTATATTCTATTAGTCTCTTCAGTCCTCAAAATAGTATTTTAAGTGATGTTCAAATAGACTTCAAGTAGCTATCTTCAACATTTTCTAAATAAAAATTTCTGTTCTTAAGGTATAAGCTTGTAATTCATACACTTGATATTACTCAGTGGTGTTTTACCTGTAGGAGCAAGAGAGAAATCAGAGTTCAATGAATATTAGAAACTGTTCAACCATTACTCATATGCTGCCTACTTCCTCAGACATGATCCAGAAAGCTCTGCAGGTTCTGTTTGCTGCTAGAGACCAATTACTGCTTTCATAAAATTCACATGTAATCCAGATCATATTCACACATCTAAGCAGTTGTGACTCAGTGGGGTTTGAACACTACATGACTCCATTTGGCAAAGGGTTACGTTCAAGACACCTCCATGCTCAGTAAGACTGAATAATTTTTTTCCTGATATACTTCGGAAAAAAACTGTTGATATTCGCAACGCATTACAACATATGACTTCAAGTCTCTCAAGTCTCTCTTCTCATACTTTTCTTTCTCCACTTTTCACTATCCCTCCATGTATGAAATAACTAATAACAAATTTACATAATGTTTTTTACACACCAGGCACTATTCTAGGTATTTCACATATATTGTATTAACATAGTTAACCCTTATAAGGACCTCATGATTAGATTTTATTATTATTAGTCCCATATTGCAGATGAGGAAACTGAGGCTCAGAGGGGTCTGATATCTGTTTACAGAGAGAAAAGTCTCAGGGACAATGCTAAGTGCCCTGGGCAACAAGGCAGCAGGTTATGAGCCTCAAAGCTGGTTGTCAACCCACTCTCTTCAGGATCTCTTTCCTCTTGCCCATTCCCCTTTCTCAGTGTCACTTTTTCTAGCCAGTAATTCTGTCATTTTCATTGGAAGATTCTAACAGTCCAATTAGTATCCTCCATTTCTTTTTTTTCACCCAGGACCTCAGAGTGCTGGACGAGGGCCAGGAGGAGATCAACCAGTTTAGACTCTTCTCTGAGGAGGCAGACCAGGGAAGAACCAAGGAAGAGATAGGAGCATTTCTGTGAATACCCATAATAGAGAGCTGGGTTGTTTTTGTTTTTGTTTTTTCTGCTGAAGAGAAATTCACTTTTTCCCCTATGTCGCAGAGGGTAATCGTACCCGCCGATACCCGTGGGTGACCGCTACCCAATGCGTGTATGAATCTCATACCGAGACACGCGTGGAAAGAGAGACCAGGGCCACGTGGCTGATTCCTCCCATCTCAGGAAAAAGCCCTGTGGCTTGCCCAGCCAGGGTTTTTACTAGGGGCATTAGCACACATTTACATTGGATTGATTATTCATGGAATTAAGCAGAACAGGGGTAAGATTACTCATTAGCAGGGCATTAGGATGTAAATTCAGGTCCGGTGGCAGACAGGACCAGGTTAAAATAATATGCAGGGCACAGCAAGCCAGAACTTTTTAAGATACATCTTTGCCAAATTCCTATTAGAGAGTTTCCATTCCACAGACATGATCCACACTTGCTCACACGGGAATCACACGGAGCTGTGCTCAAAACGTGTAAATTCTCAGAACATGTGTGTTGAAATCACTGCCACACCCCTATGTTTAGGAGCCAAAGAAATATTAAAAACAAATCAAATTGAAATCAACTTGATGACAACCATGAGCAGCAGGGTAAAGCCGGACTGAAGATGGCACTAAAGAATTTGCAACTGCAGGTTATATGTAGTGAAGCGGGACATGGTCCTTGAGCTAGTCTTGTTTTTTGCCTCCTTTTCTTTCCCTGGGACTTTCTGTTCTCTTCTTAAAATGGTTTCAGCTGCTGTCTCAGAAGCACTATTAATGGAAATGAAGATCCCCATTCCTTATTTACCTTGTGAGAAAAGATTAAATTGGTAAAGAAATACATAAAATTAAAATAAAGAGAAGTAACCTAGTTTAGTATGTCAAAGTGGACTTGAAAAATTTTGAAGTCACATGGTTTTCTGTGCCATAAAAATCTCTAATAAAATAAAATAACACATACGTGTACATTTAGGCTGCCTTCAAAAGGAGAACTCAAGATGTTATATTTACTTTTCTCAACAACAGCTGATCCAAGAAGTACTCAAGAATTTTTGTTTTCTGGTTTTCCAACCATTATGATGTTGTGTTTTTCAAGATGGGGACCACACACTTGCAGCTGAACACCAGTGCTGGGGAAACCGTTTACACATCTACTTTGCTTCTGGGCCAGACTGGTTCAGGGTCATGCTTCAAAGAAAATTCCTCATCATTCTTCAGCTCCCAGTCCATCAGCATACTTCATGACCCTGTAGCTTTTTGAGGTGCTGAATAGCGTATAATTACTTTTTAAATTAAACTCGATACATTTGAATTTTAAGCAATTCTGGAGAGTTCTGCCACAGTTTTCCTGGTGACCAAGAGAGAAGCCCTGGTGTGTATAGAAATTGGGACTGAAAAATAATCTCAGCGTTAATAGTTAGAAATTTAAGATTGGGCACCAAACAAATTTGGTTCAATTTTATGAGTACAGATATGATTACAGAAACTTTTAAAATAGATATTTTACCCATAAGTATGGGGCAATTGCAGACACTCTAAAAAAGCTTCTATTCTTCCTTTGTTTTCTTGATTTCTGAAATTCAACTAAATCCTAATTCTAATCATGTACAGAAATTTTTTATGGTTTTCCCTGAGTAGGACTGTAACAGAGAACAAATAAAGAGAAATAACTACTGTTAAATAAATGAATGGGGATTGACAAGTCTTTAGTGGCACATGACCCACTGAAAATGCTTAGGGCCACCCCCAAATCAATGAAGTAGTGATTCATTGATTTAAAAGTGGTAGCATTTTTGAGAGGGATGAGGCTGGCCCTTTTAAAAAATGTTTATTGCCCTGGCTGGTGTGGCTCAATGGATTGAACACAGGCCTGTGAACCAAAGTGTTGCCGGTTCGATTCCCAGTCAGGGCACATGCCTCGGTTGTGGGCCAGGTCCCCAGTGGCAGGGGGCACACAAGGGGCAACCACACACTGATGTTTCTTTCCCTCTCTTTCTCTTTCCATTCCTCCCTCTCTAAAAAAATAAATAAAATCTTTAAAAAATGTTTATTGAATTTATTGGGGTGATGTTGGTTAATAAAATTACATACATTTCAGGTGTACAATTCTATAATACATCATCTATCTATTGTATTGTGTGTTCACCACCCAAAGTCAAGTCTCTTTCCATCACCATTTATCCCCCCTTTACCCTTTTCTACCCCCCCACCCCGTTTTCTGTCTAATAATCACCATGCCGTTGTCTGTGTCTATGACGGTTTTTTCTTAGTCCCTTCACTTTTTTTCACCCAGACACAAAACATCCCACCCCTGAGAGTGGTCTTTTTATCTAATATTTGACCAAAATATAAATCAATGGTGTCTTAAATCTGCATGATGGACTATTTGCTCTCTTTTAGCTCCAATGTTTTAAAATACTCCATAACATTTGATGCTAATATCTATACATTGAAATTCTTTAAGCATTTCCAATGACATCAACATTTTTAATAAAAATTCTAGAATGACACAAAATAATATTTTTTAGTTTTAATGGCAAATAGTAAATACTTATATATATTTTTCATTTTGGAAATAAAAGAAAATAAAACATTAACAGATAGGTGTCAGTTACTAAGTAGAATATCTGAGTAGATAGCATATGTCAATATATAATATTTGCTTTCTGTTTAAAAGTTTGAATACCTGTATTTTCCTTTCACATTTGACTCCCGAATATCCAGTGCGGCAAGAACACACATCAGGAAGTACACACCTGCCTCCATAAAGACACTTTTGACGGCAAATTGCTGCAATACACAAACTTTTCCAGTTACCATCTTTTGTCACAGTGTTTGTGACACATTCCAGTCCAGTGGCCCTAAGTTACTCAAGCACTCGGCTACAAAAACAGTCATAAGAATCTGTGAATGACCAACTTTACGCCCATCTTCCTGTAACCAGAGTGCAAACCGTAAGCACACACACACTCACACACACACCAAACACAATACACCCAAAGCTCAACACAACACTTTCACAATGGTATAAAAACATTATTAAAGTAAACAAACTTTTCATTGGCTACATGTTAAAGTATTTAATATATATCTTTTTGTTATCTTTAGGGAGGAGATTCAAATCAGTAACATAAGATGGCATTCATAATTTGATTTTCAACAATTTAGCAAAAATTTGAAAAAGACAATTCAGTACAGGCCAGTGCATGGAAAACATAGACAATTTTGTACACCATCATTAGAAGTTTAAAGTGAAACAACTATATTGGAGACTTTCTAAAGATTTCTACACTGTCCGTACTAGAAAATTTTTCCTTAAAATCTCTCCTAATGAAATTTAAAATGATCTCTATTACAATATATCTCAGTATCATTTTTCTATCTCTCTACCTATCTACCTGCCTACCTATCTATCATCTATCTATGTGCCCACCTAGAGAGATAAAATTCTCTAAAAGAGATAGAATTCGTATAATAGTGACAACTTCTAAACAACTAAAATGTTCCACATAAGGAGAAAGGTCAAGTGAATTATAGTATTAGTATTGTGGAACTTATATATAATTTCTATGTTTTTAAGGAGATAATATTTCCTTTGGTATAAATGCAATATTTGAAGGTTATGTTTTCATCAGGACTGTTGTACGTGGTCAGGCAGGTTGTGTATTGCACAAAGCTGCACAGTTGAGCACTGTTCACTTCACAACATCATGGATCTGAATAGTTCTTAAACCATTTTCCAGAAAATGGCAGTAGAACATCTTTTTTTAATTTTTCTCATTTTATTTTTTATTTTTTTAATTACTTTATTGTTGTTCAATTACAGTTGTCTGCATCCTCCCCTCCCCCCATCCAAACCCACCTCCCACCCTTGCTTCCACCCTCCCCCTTGATTCTGTCCCTGTGTCCTTTATAGTAGTTCCTGAAAACCCTTCTCCCCACAGTTCCCTCCCGGTTCCCCTCTGGCTATTGTTAGATTGTCCTTAATTTCAATGTCTCTGGTTATATTTTGCTTGCTTTTTTCTTTTGTTGATTATGTTCCAGTTAAAGATGAGATCATATGGTATTTTGTCCCTCACAGCCTGGCTTATTTCGCTTAGCATAATCGTTCAAATAACGTCATAAATATTTAGACAGTCTCTGGATAGCTGGAAATAAAGACTTTTGAGGAAGGGAATTTTTAAAAATCTTGCTCCCTGGCATATGTCATCAGTTTGGCTCAAACGCATAAAGTTTCCCTACAGGTCTGGACGTCTCTTACGTCAGTGCTTACGTGCCATAGTTTGTCAGGATTTCAAAGAAGCTCAGCCAGGATCACACTGACTTCCTGGTAAATATCAAGTGAACTTGGTGAGTTTCTCTCAGAATTCTGGGTCTCCCCGCCCCAAGTAGCAGGCCATGACTTTACTTAAGCTGTGCTTAGAGAATTTTAGAGGTGGGTAAATGTTGAGATAACCCATGAAAAGGGAACAAAAACCAAAAAGCAAGGCCATGGCTGGTGTGGCTCAGTGTATTGAGCCCCGCCCTGCGAACCGAAGGGTCACTGCTTCCATTCCCAGTTGGGGCCCATGCCTGGGTTGTGGGCCAGATCCCCGTTCAGGGGGAGGGGAGCGCACAACAGGCAACCACACATTGAGATTAAAATAAAAAAAAAAAAATTGCTGCTTTTAATTAGTTTCAGCTTTTTAATTGGATTGCTTTCTGAGAGTCGGAACAAAAGCTGTGATGTTTACATGACTGAACTCTCTTTAGTTCCAAAAAAGAAAGACTTCCTTCCCCAGCCCGAATAGCCAAAGGGTGACGATAGTTGTTCAGGCTTCACCCCCGTCCGAACCGCGACTGGCAGAGATGGGCGCCACAGCCTGCCCAGTGTGGTTACACTGTTAATCCCAGAGAAGCCGGCGGGAGCCCGGGGAGAAGGGCAGGGCATCCTGGAGGAGTGTGGGGCTGGTTTTCCCTAAACGTTTGCTCAAAGCTATAAATTTCAAAATTAACCTGGAAAATCACGTCTCAGAGGCCGACAAGGCCCACCACAGTCAGCCTCCCAGTGATACTGAAGTGGCCGAAATGAGGACCTTTGACCCTTCTCAATTAATTTTTACCCACACAATTTGAAAAAGCTGACTCTGAAGTTTGGTCTTTTGAAGCTTCAAAAAGAGAATTTAGATAAATAGATTCACCCATGATGTCGTTTAGGTGTCAAACCAATTCTTTGAGGTATTAAAAACGTCTGTCCTAATTTTAAAAGGGAGAAGGTCATTTGGAACTTGACTCATCAAGGACACATATAACTTGTAAATGCTCCCAGAGGAAATTTGGATCCAATGGTCCTTTTATAAACTAGTGAGTTTTTCTCAAGGCTGAAAGGTTTCTGTTCATGCCTGTCTATGTAGTAAATGTGAGGTAATTTTCTACCTCCGAATGGTAATATTAAAAATTAATTTAAAGGCATGCTTGGCTTGTAATAATTGGGTATTCTAAAATTCTTAGAAATATAGAAGCTAATTCAAATACTTTTCAAGTTTGTGTGATCTAAGATTAATCCTCAGTAAATAAAAGCTAGCTTAAGTTTGTTGCTTTAAGCAAAACAGACATGTCTTATTTTGCCTGGGTGTTACAAAAATAATTTTATGTTAATGATTGACTTTTAGGTCTATAAATAATGCTTCTAGAGGTTATAAAACATCCAAGCTAAAGGATGTTTAGCTCCAATTCTTACTTAGTTTGAATTAGAAATTGAGGTGTTAGGGGTTAAATTTTTGATATATGTAGGAATGAAATTTTGATATATGTAGAAGGGCCTCAGGATACTTCAAAAGATTTGAAATTGCATAGGAAGCATTGTTCAATAAGTGATGAAAACTCGTGAGGTATACTGTATGGGTAAACAATGGTTGTAAATTAAACAAATAGTAGGGGCTATGGGAAACCCAAGACAGCTGCTTGGCTCTGCCCTGCTCCCTGGCTAATAATTACAACAGATTGAGGTTTGGAACCTATAGTAGAAAACCAAAGCCGTAGGCTTACGTATTTGACACTGCATTCCTTCCCACGTGGCAGGACAATGGCATATACTAGGAGCAATACATTCACCACCGTTTTTACATTTCTGAAAGCAGATAGCTGCAAATAGAAATATAAACAAGTTAAAAAGAAAATTTACTAGTCAAATCCTATCATAAACCACAACAATGTCCATTAGAGGAAAAAGAGAAACAGATAAAAGTTAATGATTAAGGGATCTTTTCCCTTAACATTTTATCCAGAGTATTTCTGATGTCATTGCTTATTCCTGAAAAACATGATTTTAATGGCTGCATAATGTTCCATTGCTAAAGTCCGTAGTGATTGAGCTTTACTCTAGTTTGTAGATATTTATGTTGCTTCTCATTTTTCTCTTTGACCTATAAATTATAGCTGCTAATCGTAACTAGTAATTTATAAAAAGGAAAAAAATAAAATATTTGAATGATGAGAGCTGTCATCACTTAAAGTACTAAGTGGATTTGAAAGAAGTGGCACCCCACATTGGGTGGTTCTGAATTGGTTGGTCTGATATGGGACCACAGAACTAGGTAGTGATTTTTAAAGCCTTCACCTGACTACTACTTAAGAGTAGGAGGCCAGGACTTAAACACTTGCTATTTATCCTGGCAACTGTAGTAGCCCGACTGGAAAATACATTATACTCTCTTCCTCCGCTAACTTGAAGGAATGAGTTGAAAGGACTTTGCATTTTACTCAGATTTCTAGTTCAAAAAGATATCACCTAAAATAGAAACAAATAGGCAGAAATAAAAACAATACAAGGAAAAGGAACTTGTCTTAAATTCTAGTTAATGTTGAGAGGATAACGTAAGCCTGAGCATTTTGAGTATTCCTCTTACGTGTGCTGCATTGTTTCCCCCTCCAGCCAGAAGGACAAGAACAAACGTTTGGTCCCACACATTTTCCTCCATTCATGCACATGGGATCACAGATACCTTAAGGTAACAAAGATGAAATATCAGCCTTTAAATAGCAATAGTTTTGCTATATAATGTGTTTGCTTTACCTGTAGTTGGCAAATACATGTAGAGGTGTCTTACTTTTTTGGCATCTCCGACCAGTGTATCCTTCACGACAGGTGCACACATTGTTTCTCATGCAGTGGCCACCGTTCTTACAGGGAGGGTAACAAACAGCTAAAAGAACACAGAGCAGCAGTCTGTGAATACTACACATTCAGCATTGTATATTACATATTGTATCAGCTACTTGTTATCTATGGGGCCATAAGGCAGAGAGATGTGTTATTAAAATACAAAGATCACACCTGTAAGGTATTAAAATCATCCTTTCTGAATCATGAAATGCTGAGAGGTATGAGCTGCTAGTGGGTTGGCACAATTTGCAATGTATTGGTGAAATGTTCATAACAAATGAAGTTTGTATTTGGTACACTACATAAATTATGAACGTTAGCTTATGTTTCACCATACTTTGGAGTAAAGAGTGAAATGATCTGGTCAAAACCAAGAAAATAAGTCAAAGTAAGCATGTCTCTGTTTCCATAGTAATTAGAAAAATCTGTCACATAATATTGAGAAAATGCTTTAAGTTAACTTTTAAATGCCTACCGAGGTAATGAATGCAAACCTTTATCTGTATGTGACATTTCTGTGAGCATTTGGTCAAAGTTTTTTAACAATAAATCCTTGGCTTCGTTAGGAACATTTATTGATTAGTCTTGAATGTGCTATATAGTAGCTTCTATATACTGTGTGTGATTCTGTTCCATGAAGTTCAGGAGCTAATATTTATCATAATTTATGAGAGGATTATTATTGCTTCATGTTTCCTCCAGATACGACAATTACATGTAGTTGTTTTTAAAATAATAATAAATACATAGGAAATTTAAAATTTAACTTTGTCTGAATGATAAATTAATGGACTTTAGATTGTCTTTGAAAAATGAATGTCCAATGAACTGATTTTAATAATAGGGATGCTGCAGACTGACTCCCCATTTAAATTAGATTCATCTTCAATAGGTGCTTTCTTTTTTGCCAAACACTGAAAGAAAAATTCAACGGATTTCAAATAGATTTATAAATAAAAATAGTGTGATGCTTTATGTAAAAAACAATGTAATTGAATTATTTTAGCAAATGTATTATTTTCTTTTAATTTTTATTGAATTTATTGGAATGACATTAGTTAATACAATTATATAGGTTTCATGTGTACAATTCTGTAACACATCATCTGTATATTGTATTGATGCTCACCACCCAAACTCACGTCTCCTTCCATCACCATTTATTGCCCCTTGACCTTCTTCTACCTCCCCCACCCTTCTTTCCCTCTGATAATCATTGTACTGTTGTATGTGTCTATGAGTTTGTTAGTTTTTTCTTAATCACTTAGCAAATGGATAATTTTCATCATTTTAGACTCAGTTTTTTTCTAATTAATGCTTGAGTCTACTTTCTCTGGTGTTTTTATTGCTACTTTTTATTATGGAGAAATGCTCTTATATTTTCTGCTTCTTAATCTTTATGCAACAGAAGATTATTTCTATCTATTAAAAGTATATTATTTTTATTACAAAAATACCATAGGAAATACCTATGGTCAGAAATTTAGAACTAAAAACATTAAAAGAATGGAAGACCTATTTATGATGGGTAACTTTGCTATAATCAATACTCATCCATTCCACAAAACTTGATTATAGAGATAACATTACATTTATTCAAAAAAGTACATGTGATAAGAGTAAGTATAAAGAAGTGGATGGCACTACAGTTAGGCTTGGTCATGTCTACCCTCTATTCCCATTTCAGGAAAAAGAGGTTTAGGAAAAAAATTCACCTTCATATATATATTTAAAAAATTCTTTCTAGGCTTCAGATAAATCTTATATCTGAACTCCAAAATGAGCCGAGTAGTCTAGCCTCAGCTTCTGTGTGGGTCAGGCTAATGGCATTCAAGGGGTGAAGGAAATTGGAAGGTGTATTAAATCATCTCTCCAGCTACACATTTTAAGCCTTGCTTATTAATAGTGTAGTTTAACTCTTTCATGATGTTTTTAGCTCAATTTCTATCTTTTTCTTTGAAAATGTATAGAACACACAGTATATGCTCCTTATAGCTTACTCTTAACCATAGTCTGCCTGATTGTATTCAATGGCTTTTGATGTGTGGACCATCTTTTCTTCCTACCAGTTGTGCTCACGTCAGTCTCAAAAGGGTATGTGATTTAGTAAGAATAAAGATCATATTTTTATTTCTTCTGCATCTCTCTAACATGTCTTAATGACAATAATACTATTACTTAATAGTAGCTGGCAGCCCTGGCTGGTGTAGCTCAGTGGATTGAGTGAGGGCCTTTGAAGCAAAGGGTCACCAGTTCTATTCCCAGTCAGGGCAAGTATCTGGGTTGTGGGCCAGGTCCCTAGTAGGGGATGCACAAGAAGCAAGCACACATTGATGTTTCTCTTCCTCTCTTTCCCCTTTCCTTCTCTAAAAATAAATAAATAAAATCTTTAAAAAAAATAGTAGCTGTCAGTGCATTGATTGTATGTGCAGGTAGTCAACTCTATGTCTCACTTGTACCTGACAGCAACTGTGTAGTTCAGACTTGAAAACTAAGATGGTTAAGCCCTGTAAACCTCAGGTAAATTTCCAAAATCCATGTCAGCTGAGAAGTTGTAGAGACTAGCTAATTCCGAAACCTGCTAACATGATACGTGTTCAATAGATAATTTTTAGTTCTACTTGATAATTTAGAGATTTCCCTCGTTTCCCAGTTGGTATGTAAATTTTACAGAAGAAATGTTCTTATATCTTACATTTACTTTAAGTGTTTATTTTAAGTATTGAGAGTATAAGAGATGTAACTTTTCATTTCCCATCTTACAATCTCTGCTCAACACTACACCTATAACTCATAAACATGGGTTCCAACTTAGTCTCCTGGTTTTCAAGATTTGCCTTAATTTTGTCTTTACTTCTTCCACTTTGCTATCTGGTCCCTACAGGAAATCTGAATTAAAAGAACTCACTTCTATGTGTGCATATCTAGTATTAGAGTGATGGGTTTTTTTTCTGTCTTAATTGAAATTCAAGACTCCAAATAAAAGAAAGGGATCAAATCAAAATGGAACATGGTAAGAAAAGTATAGATTTTAGGAATTAAATTATGACATGTCCTAACATGGTTTCACTAAAAAATCTACCCTACATTTTGCATAAACTCAGAATACGAAGACAAGAAAATACATCTCAAATTTCATTTATTGACATTAATTCATGCCTACCCTGACAGCTTCAGGACATACTCATTATTCTGAAAAGCCCTACAGCATCAACATTATGAGGGAAAGTGTTGAAAAAACAGGCACCTTTCATATTCTTCTATCACCTTACATAGTGCTGTGCAAAGCTGACTCTTCATAAATGTTTAACAAAACTAAAGTCAAAAGACATCATGAGATAATAGTGGACATCAGATTGAGCACAAGCCAAATGATTTTGCTGTAAAGGCAACAAAAATGACACCATTTTATTATAATAAGCTGTAAAAAAAAAACTTTGCTTATTTATTTTATACTTCGGTCCTGCAAAACTGCACAGACAACAGACACACTTGTGAGCCTAATATGTGCTGAGTAAATATAACCATTTTTCATAATAACTCTGATATGTTTTTATGAAGTGAGTCTTTGGTGGCCAGACTAGAACATAATGTGAAATAGAGAAAAAAGCTAAAGAGCATCTTCCCTTTTGGAACTTGTCTCTTGGTATTCACTCAGAGCTTTGTTTATGTTTGTCTAACTTTCCCTTTGCCTTTTATTTATAAAGGAAAAATAATTACCATTCTGACACTGGGCACCAAAGAATCCATTTGGACAGAGGCAAGTGTTCGGCTTATAACAGGAACCAGCATTGAGGCAAACAGGGTCACACAAAGCTAATGAACAGCAAGAGGGAGACAGACTGTAACAGTTTTATCATTGAAAAAATAAAAGCTGCATGGGAGTACAAAATAGTGCATAAAGGAATATTTTATTTTTACTGCAAGTAAAACCTTTAATCTATAATTAATTAGACTTTTCCAAACATAAGAGGAATAAAATAACTGGGTAATAGCTTTGCAAGTCTGTTCATTAAGCTTACAAATAAATACCAAGCTAAGAATGTGGAGACTGTGGTTAAGACCCTGGATAAGCTGAAAGAATGACTCTCAGTTATAAGACAATTCAAAAGCTCAAGCAGGATGGTCTGTAATCTGCTCAAGTACGTGTGGCCATGTGTACCTCTTCAACTCTCCTTCCCAATTCCAAAAGGAACACTACACTCAAGTCCTAGCACACTTGAAAGTAATCTTTCTTTTTGCTTCTTTATCTTTGCTCCGTTTTGAAAGGTACGATTTCATTATTCTTTTCTAAAATTAATTTATTGGAGTAACACTGGTTAATAACATTATATAAATTTCAAGTGCATAATTTCATAACACCTGTATACTACTTTGCGTGCTCACCGCCCAACGCCCAGTCCCCTTCCATCACCACGTATGTGGCCCCCTCTACCCTCGTCCTTCTCCCCTCACTCCCTCCCCTCTGGTAACCACCACACTGTTGTCTGTGCCTATGAGTTTGCTTGTTTTCTTTGTTCATTTACTGTTTTTGTTTCATACCCCTCATACGAGTGAAACCTTTGTTCATCTTCGAACCCAAATTTTATCCACTCTCTGAGGTCTACCTCAAATACATTTTTCTTACAAACTGTACTTTCCAAAATTAATTTTCCTCTTCTCTGCTTCCAAGGAACTGTACATTAATTACATAGCTTATTATAACTCAACTGTATCTTAGTCTTTCTAAAATTGTATCCCATGTCTCTTTCATGAATGATATGCTCCTTAAAATCAGGGCAAAATAAAATTGGTCTTTGTTTCCCTTTGCTTCATGCTTCACACATAGTTGGCAAGCTACAAATGCTGAATTAAATCTATGAGAGAAAAGTCATTAGATGACAATGTATTAGATTAAACACAGAGAATTGCAAACACTGCTGCCAAAGAAGTGAGCCCAACAGTGTGATAAATAAATGGAATCACGTGATGGTGCCCATTTAACCAGAAGTGCTTCAGTGTTTAATGAAATAGAAAGTCTGGGAAAAAAACAAAACTGAAAAGAGATCTAGAAGATGCAACACAGATGTGTCTCTCTCCACCATAAGGCAAGTGGATGAAGAAAATATAAAAGCAAAAAAAAATAATAATATTGGTTGGGTTGGATAACATTAAAACTATTTGTGGTCTAATACAAGAAAAAAGAAGGTAAAAGATAGGTTTTTAAAGGTATATCTGAAATAAAAACTTCATACCAATCTTGTCAGATTAGTTTTATGTTTGGAGTGTGAGTCTTTAGGGCATTATTGCATTTAAAATTTCTTTTCACTGACCTATTTATTGAAAACATTTTTGATTTTACCTGTACTGCAGGTAGGTCCATACCAGCCAGGCTTGCACTGGCAAACATCTGGTGTAAGACATTCACCTCCATTTTCACAGTGCCTGTTACAAACCACTGAGATCATAGGATAAAAATAAAAGAAAGGTTAATTAGGCTTGGAATTGGTCATATTATTGGTTATTATCTAGCTAGCTCATAACTGCCAATTATATGTTCTAATTAATAAGATCAGAGAGAAAGATAAAAATAATTTATCCTTTGACTTTAAATGGTCTCCAGTTCTCACATTCATTTATTTTTATTTTTATTTTTTTACTTTTGCTAATAGAGAAGGGAAAAGTAGAAAACCACTGAGCTGAATGGTAAATAAGAAATGGCCATTTGGAAAAGTTATTAGTTACTGATGAAAGTATTCACAGATATAAATTAAATGACATAAACTTATATGCAATTCAACAATCTGAACTCTTATTATCTCAAAAAAATGGAGAAATGGTTATGGATAAGGTCAGAAAGAGAGTTGCTTCTAAGAAGAAACTTCTTTATCTTAGTATTGGCACCTAGCACTCGTAGTATGCAGAATGTTAACTGTGGTAATAAATCACGAATGCATGGGTTTTACTTGGTGTTTCAGTTTATATCAGTTAGCATCAAAGCCATCAACTATTCAAAGGAGCAATTTCATCATATGAGTCCACTTTGCTTACTTCTTTCACACCTGGGTCCCACAAAACCGTAAGGACAAGTACAGAGATTTCCAGCCACGCAGGTGCCACCATGTTGACAAGGAGGGCTACAGGTTTCTGCAGACACAGATTATGTTATTAAGTCAGCTTCCAAATTTACAAAAGTCAGCTTATGTTTATGAAGCATAGCCACAGTGAAAGCTGCTTGTCAGAGCAAATTGTAATAAGCTCTGTTATCTTTTACTGTGAACTTTGGTTCTGTGGGATTCACTATGAGTTCACACTCTCAAAACACCCACAAATCATTAGCATGTCTTGGTTTATAAAATGTACAGTTAAGCCCTGGCTGGTGTAGCTCAGTGGATTGACCATGGGCTGGGAACCAAAGGGTTGCCGGTTCAATTCCCAGTCAGGGCACATGCTTGGGTTGTGGGCCAGGTCCCCAGTGGAGGCCATGTGAGAGGCAACCATACATTGCTGTTTCTCTCCCTCTCTGTCTCCCTCCCTTCCCCTTTCTCTAAAAATAAATATAAAATCTTTAAAAAAAGAAAAATCTACAGTTAACTGAATGGAAATATATAATCTTAGCTTTCTTCTGAAAAGTGAAACATAGACCTATGCATTTCTGCCTATAAATAGAACACTTTTATATTTCCATAATTATTTTCATATGCTGCTGCTATTATTTCTGTAGTTTATTCTAGATTTACTTTAATTTGTTAATTTGTACCTTGTTATGAAAGTATTTAATGTGTCTCTTTTATTAATAATTATATTACTATGTACCAACATATGTTCTTTAAAAATACTATTTTTATAATAACAAATTTGTTTTTTAATATTATCTGCTTTAGGAATAACATTTTATAAACTCTCCACTTAAGATTTCAACCAAAACAGTAAAATTATATAGCTACAGACATTCAATAATCAGATGTCCTGTGCTTGAAGGTAAGAATATTTGTAGGGATATGGCAACCTGTAACTAAACCTCAAAAAATTATTTCTGAAGATAATATTGCCAATGATAAATTTTGACTCACCAAAATTAATGAATATATATTAGTATGTGTACAGTAAAACTACCTTTAAAGAAAATGCTTTATTTAAGCACTATTATTTAATTTTCAATTTGAATTATTACCTTCATCACAGGTTGCTCCACCATATCCTGGAGGACATTCACAAATATTCGGTTTAATACATTTTCCATGGTTTTTACAATCAGGTTGACATACAGCTGTATAAAATAAAACTCATGGTTAGAGATATCAATTATCAAATTAATTATGCAAACTAATGAGTGCCATACCTACCAGTTTGGCAGTTTGAGCCAGTGTAACCAGGTTTACATTTGCATATGTCTGGGGCCACACAGTCCCTCCCTTTTCCACAGGGGTGTCTACAAATGGCTGCAAAAATCAAGGACAGAAGGCTGAGTTGTTGGCACAGTCTGTACATGTTGCCCATAAACTTAGTCATAATGAAAGTAAAATTCTCTGGGATTTGGGAAATTTGACACTGTTACTAAACAATAACCACTACATTATCCATGAAATTATTTTTCTCCTTATATTTGTTTTACTACTAGAATGACTGAGAAAAATGATTAATAGGATAAGAAAGAAGAACCATATGGATAATTCCTCCCAGAGCAAAGCCTGATGTTAGAGATGGCTGCTAACCATAAACGGGATTACAGTCTTTTCCAGAGGGCAATGAAGTGTCAGATACTAATAAGGTAAATGTTGATGAATGGCAAAAATAATCAGAATTTCAAAGATGTGAGGAACACACCCTAAGCTTATAGGTTTGTATTCCTTAAGTTTCTATAGCTACCTGATAAATTCTAAATACATGAGGTTGTTTTGTTTCATTTCTTAATAATAATGTTTTATATTATAAACATGTAAGTCTTTAAGATCATTATTACATGTCTTAAAGACATGTAAGTCTTTAAGATTATTATTATCATTATTATCACAAAAACAAACAAACAAACAAACAAACCCACAAGAGTTCCTCTAGGGAATACTGAGAACAAAGGAATACTCCAACATGCTATTGTTCAAGGAAGTCTCAAATAGATCAAAACAAAATAACAGTAACAAAAAATAGCTTCTGGTTTGTCAAAGCCAAACATTTGACTTGCATCAGAGAAAACAATGCTGATAATTATATTAAAAAAGTGAACACTTTTTTCAAAACTAATGTGATGCCCAGTTTGTTTTGTTCTCAAGAGTTGGAGGAATTCTAGAGAAACCTAGTTTACACAAATAAACAAGTACGCCAGAATTAGTCATTTAAAGAGCCAATGCCCACTGTGAGTGGAAAAGAACCCAGACCACAATGTTATTCACATCCTTATTTCATCTCTTTAGCTGCTTAGTTTCAGGAAAGTTAGTTAGCCCTCTCAGGCTCTGCTTTCTTATCTGTGTAATGAGAAAAAATAATACCCAATGTGTGGGGGTCCTCGTGGTGTATATGACAAACTTGATAAAAAATATTTCTGTTGAGCCTGGAACACAGTAGGTAGTCAATAAATATATTTATATTACATAGTTATAATTCTATTGAATATTTAATTTAAAAAATAACTCAGGAATGCCCATGTTAATTTTTGAAATGTGAAAAATATAGGCAAATAATAAATACATAAAATGAACAGAAATTAGTGAACTAAATGGAGTAAATAGAAATTAATAAATAATAGAAAGCATATCTTTTCAAATACTTTAACGTGAACTAGATAGTTTTATTTGAATCTTCTGAAGAGTTTTCATACTACCTCTGCAATTGATTCCATCTCCATAAAATCCAAAGGGGCAGCGTCCACACTGAAAGTGACCCTCTGTGGTTGGCACACAGGAAACACCAGGAAAACAAGGAGATTTAGCACAAGTTGGTATTTTGGTTGACTTGGGCTTTTCTGGCAAAAGAGTGATGGCAAGCCCATTCTTATGCTGTGCGTAACCTTGGGCAGACTTGTTAATTTGAGAATTATGTCCTCCTGCCTCTGTTTGGATGGTGCCCTGGGTAACATTCACTTTGTCACGGGAATGGTTTGTGTTAATGCCTGTAGCACTACCGTTGTTCACAGCAACTTCTAACTCTCCCAAACTGAGCTTTGTACTCAGAGTATGATCCACATGTTTAAAACCTGGTATCTGATGAAAAATAGGCTTTGAATTATTCATTCGAGTTGTAACTGATTTTAACGAGAAGTACGAGGTGGTGTTGGTTTTGATAGTGGCCGGGGTAGAACTTGCACCAATCAGTAAATGCTCTGCTGATGGTGACTGAAAATTTATATCTAAACAATAAAAACAGAGAGAGAGAGAGAAAATGGTAGTCAATAATATTTATTAATGCCTGCTCTTCCCACAGTATTGAATGCTAAGTAATTTATTCCTTCATTGAATATTTATTACATGTAGCACTATACTAGGAGATGTGCAGTGATGAGGAGACATCCCATGACTCCTGCCTTCAAGAAACTTACAATCTATTTGAATACTCAAGATAACACAAAACATTAAACAGTATAACAGTTTAACAACTAATAATTTTGTTAAGAATTAGGAATAGTCAGCAAACATTTATTACCACTTAATACACATTAGGCTTCCAAATAAAGGAAAGCCCTGACCCGTGTGGCTCAGTTGGTTGGGTGTCCTACAAAGCTGAAGGTCGCCTGCTGGATTCCGGACAGGGCACGTGCCTGGGTTGCGGGTTTGGTACCTGGTTGGGGTGCTTATGAGAGGGATCGATGTTTCTCTTCCACATGAATGTTTCACTCTCTCTTTCTCCCTCCCTTTCCCTTTTTCTAAAAAATAAGCATAGCTCCCTCCCTGAGAAACTCAGTGATGGTAAGGCTACTGGAATGGGGAGGACAGAAACTGAATGCGTATATGAAAATTAATTGATAAATTATATAAATGCTATTTTGTATGTGAGGAAAAGAACTGTGACTCTAATCCTTTTACCAATTTAACAAAATGTAATTTTGTATCCCCATCTTCATAGATTGCTCAAGTAGGAAAACATTTTTGTGTGTCTTCTTTTTGAGGGGGGTTACCATTTTTTTTCTGTCTTCAACGGTACTTTATTTTCCTTATCCAGTAACTCTTTTTTAAAAAAATTTCTTTGGTATGGAAAAATCTAATTAATTTTACAGTATGGACAATTTTAAATAGTGATTAGACATGTTTCCCTTTTATACTTTTTACGGTCAATTTGTGGTTGACTTTTGCATTTTTTTTCATGTGTAGCTTCTCATATCCCTTACAGTATGAAAAAAGGGGAAACCAAATCAAAAGCAGGAAAAGAAAACATACCAAAAACAATGATAAAAAATAATTCTTAACATAATTGACCAATAGAAACAAGGGCAATGAAAGATTTTTAGTAATTTTGAGGACTTCATAAAACACAGAAAGCACAGGAGTTCAGACTACTAGAGAAACAAGAGTGTACTAAATATAGGCCAAGAAGAATAACACCAGTGCGGTAATTAATCACAATACACAGAGCAAGGGCCATCCTCAGGGAACCTGGTTAAAGATCTGAGACAAGATGTGTCTGTCCTCCTCCCCATCCTTTGTGCCTGAAGGACTGCTCAGTCCTGCCCCAAACTGCTCTATGAGAGTTTTTGGCGTTAGGATTGGAGGAGGAAGTAGAGAAAGAATGGAATTAAATCCAGATTACAAAAAATATATAGCAGAAGAAATGGAGTATATATATTATATTAGCAAGTGCACATTAGTAAAATACATTGTTGTCTTTTAAAATTTAATATCTTAGGATTCATATTAAAGCATCAGAAATATTGAAAAATTATGAAACAGAAGAATTGTGAGGGTGTATTTACCTTAGCAATATTAAAGTGTATTATAAAACCACACTAATAAAAATAATGCATTATTGGCATAGAAAAAAGCTACTAGGTGATAAAAACATACTAGAAATCTCAGAAATATATCGTAATGTCTGTGAATTTAATATATAAAAATATGGTATTTAAATTCAGTATGAAAGTTTGGCTTATTTGGTTTTCTCTTATTTTAAAAAATAGCTTATTTTAATAAATGATTATTTATCTGGAAGAAAAAAATATTGGGCCTCTAACTCACAACATAAATTCCAAATGTACTAAGAACTAAATGTAAAATATAAAACAATATAAAATAATAAGTATAAGAAAATTTAAGAGATTATTACATGTATAACTTAGAAGTTAGAAGATACTTGAAAATGGAAACTATAAATAAAGCTATAATAAAAGATGCCTCTATTTGACTACATAAAAATGTCAATATTTCTATATAAGGCAACATAGATAAAGGCAGCCATTGAGATGAAGAAGATCACTTTAAGAACATGTAATATAAAGTACTCCTACAAATCAGCAAAATGTCAAGCAAGAGTTATGAAGAGACAATTAACAGAAAAGCAAATCTAAATGATTATATGAAAAAACAAATGGATAACCTCTCAGTGGGAAGATACAATTAAACAATTTTGGAGATGAGAAAAGAGAAAAAACTACATATATAAAGATAATTTTAAGTTAAACAAGAATACCTCATATGGTTTTAAGTTAAGAATTTGAAATCTTGATGAGATACATGATTTTACAAAATATAAATGATTAAATTGACTGAAGAAGTTATCACTTCTGAGTAGCTGATATAATAATGCCCATGAGTCCCAGCTGGTGTGGCTCAGTGGTTTGAGCGCGGGCCTATGAAGCAAAGGGTCGTGGGTTCGATTCCTGGTTGGGGCACATGCCTGGGTTGCTGGCCAGGTTCCTCAGTGAGGGGCACGTGAGAGGCAACCATACACTGATGTTTCTCTCCCACTCTTTCTCCCTCCCTTCCTGTCTGTCTAAAAATAAATAAAGTATTTAAAAGAAAAAATAAGGCCCATGAAAGAAACAGAAAATAATCTAAAATTACCTCCCAAAACGATCTCAGAACAGATGATCTCAATGGAAAAACTTTTACCAAATAATCAAGGAAAGAATGTTTTACAAAACCATTGCAATGCACAGAAAGAGATGAAAAGTTTTATAAACATTTGATCAGAGAGGCATAATCCTATTATTTATAAATACACATAAAATGTAAATGAAATACTAGCAAATCAAATGTAGTACTGTGGTTATATATTACTGTATCTGGATTAAATAGGCTTGTATCTATTAACATAATTACATTATCTAATTACATGTAGATATTAATAAAGAAAATAATATAAAATAATGTCAAAATGTAATTGATACATAAAAACATTCTGGATAAGTTAGTCTAATGAAACATTAACAAATTATAGCAACTTAATAAATGATACTGAAAAACATTTGATAAAATTTTAAACTCACTTCTGATTTCAGTCACTCACCAAGTGTTATCAATTTGCTTCTTTAGTGTCTCATTTCATTTGCTAGGTCCGAATGACCCATGTCCATATATAGACATCTCCATGTTTATACGTATTTGTGATGTTAACTTCAGACTTGAACAGTTCTTTACCCACAAGTGGCCCCATACTGCTCCTAAATAGACTTTCTCAAATGTGAACCTTAATCCTGTTTCTCGTGGTATCTTAGTGGTCTGGACACTGGCTGCCTCTCTAGCTTCAAATCCTGTAGCAGCCCCCCTCCCCCCCATACTTCATGTTTAACAAATTACTCAGTGAGCAAGGTGTGCTGTGACTTGTGTGTGTGTGAAGCTTTGCTCCTGATGCTTCCTCTGCTTAGAATGCCTGTCTCTTTTTGGATGAGATACAACAGATTTTGCTGTAGTGACACAGTCTTTTGAAAACTTTTCATTGTCCTTCCAGGTACACACAATTCCCTGGGTAGTATTCCTACTAATCTCTCTAGGCACTCTATCAAAACACACAGCACACCGCCCTGACTGGTGCCTCTCAGTGGGTTGGGCATCCCATAAACTGAAAGGCCAGTGCCTGGGTTGCGGGCCAGGTGCCTGTTTGGGGGCGTGCAAGAGGCAACCCATCAATCAATCAATCGATATTTCTCTCCCTCTAAAAATAAATAAATACAATCTTTTAAAATGTTTTAAAAAGTTAAAAAGACAGAGAACACTATATTGAATTATGTGATTACATGTCATATTCCCTGCTATTATACTCAGACTCATTAAGACAGAGGAAATATACACAAGGAGGGGCAAAAATAGGTTTACAGTTATCTGTATGGAAAATAATACCATAATAAATAATAACCCAAGAATAAACTGCATTTTGTGTACTCACAACTGTAAACCTCTTTTTGCCCGACCATTGTAATTTTGCATCCCCTGCATCTGGCTTAAAGCATGACAGTTAATACACATAATACTGAATAAATGCATGACTAAAAGGGAGAATGAAGCCAAGTGATTTGAATTAATTAAATTCAGCAAAAAACATTGTATGGCAGAAAACAGAGACTTTACCATGACACATTTTTCCATCACCATGAAGTCCTTCAGGACATGAAGCACAGTGATAGGAAGCAAAGGTATTGAAGCATTCTACCCCTGGAAAGCAGGGTCTGGAGTCACACTCATTAACATCTTCCTGGCAGTTTTTGCCTAAATGAAATGTAAATTGAGAATTCAAATTATTTAATTTGAAAAACAATATATGACCAATTAAGTGCTCATTATTTGAATTCTTTTACACTTTATGTATGTTCTCCCAACCCCCAAAAAGCTGTCACATATTAAGAGGATAGAAGTGTACTATTTTAAACATTTACTATGTAATGAAACATAAAGTTAGTAATTAGAGTCTATTTAACATTAAACCAGACCCTTCAATTACATGAGATCTTTCTATAAATAAGGTGACCTTAGAAGTCCATTAATATTTTAAGGCAAAAATCTATCATGTTGTAGTAGCAATTTGAACTTTGTTTAAAAACTTGGTGATTAAAAAACAATTATTAGAATGGTTGTCAGCTTAACTTAAGGACAACTTATTCAGTCCAGTTGTTGCACTGTCTGTGAAATCCATGAAAATATTACTATGTGCTAGGATAGTCAGTCTTTCCTCAGTAAAATTTTTTGAGGTGAAGTGTTTCTCTTTGAAATGTTAGCTGCTTCTTTAAATGAATAAATTCACAGTAATTAATGGATGGTAACTTCTATTATAGTAAAAATCCATGAAGCAAACATCATTTGAATTTTTCCAAATGTAGTCTGTGGCATAATAGTCCAAAATGATAAAATTGTTATTGTAAAAAGCTAAAGAAAATTTAAAAAGCACCTGAATATCCTTCAAGAAAAATATCAGCTCAACAACTTTGTATTCACTTATTTAATATTACATCTATTTAAATTAAATAAAACATTGGTATGAGTTTTTAGAAAGACTTGGGAAGTTAAATGTTGTCAGTTATATACTTACTTGGGGTTCCTGGAATCAGATATTTTAGGACAACTAATGAGCTAACAAATATGTTAACATTTCACTTGATTTTAACGCTAACTTTATACCATGCTATTTCTAAGTTAATAAATTAATAAAACCTCTCTTAAATGATAATTTTTATATTTCCCATGGAATTTTCTTTCATTTTATATTTTAATAGTGGTACATTTTAATGTATTTCTACCTACCAGATAATATTTAGAAAACTACAAAACACAATGTAAAAATATAATATTTCTATCAAAATTATAAAAATGGACAAAATTGTAAGAATGCATGTATAAGCAATTTATAATAAAAGGAGATATGGATAACAAATGTATTTGTGATGACTTTTACCAGAATTTCAAAATATGTATAAAAATCTTTAGGATCATACATTTGCTTGAGTAACCTGTAGATGAAGGTTCCAAGGAGCTTTCCTTTTTTATTTGTTCATATACTAATTTTGTTCATGAGGAACCCATACTTGCCTTTGAGCTCAGGTGGACAATCACAGGAATAACTGTGAAAACCACTAACACATCTGCCAAGACCACAGGGGTTTGATTGGCACTGAGTGACATCCACTTCACAAAGACTGCCCTGGAAACCAGGCAAGCAGACACACAGGTATGCTCCACTTCCTAGAGGAAAGTTAATATCAGACACACATTTTCCACCATTCAAGCAATCACAAGACTTCACAGTCAACTGAAAAAGAAACAAAAAAATAAATGCTTTATTTGCAATAAAGTCATCTTCAGTTTATGTTCCAGAAGTCATGATAGGAAGGTATGTTTGTATACAAGTAGGATCAGATCATGCATTTTTGCAAATATATATATATATATATTTAATATACAACAGTATTTATAGTTTAACAAGGCAATTATGCCCATTCTCAAGGGCATAGCCAAAATATAAATTCTTAAAACTTTTTTTAAATGTTACATGATGATTGATTTTTGTAATGTAAGCAAGAAAAAAAAAATGTAAGGTGAAAAGCAGTTAATCCTTAATCTAGAGAGTAAAAAAACACTTAATTACCATGGTTAACACAGCATAGTATGAACTGCCCTTCACAACACTCCTGTGTGAAAGGGTGTCCCAAGTTTCAAGTGAATACAGAGCACAAAAAAACAGTATTGGGACCCTATGACTAATATGATCAAGACAATCATCAAATGAGAAAATGTAACTCACATTAATTATTTCCAATCTTATATTTACATTCTTGATTTATAATTCAATATCTAAAATTTCTTCACCTGAAGGAAGAAAGTATGATGACCCTGAGATGGAATAACCTTCCAAGAAGGGCTCCTTGTGGTTAATTGGGCTCAAATTCATGGCCAGAGCCTAGACACCATTGTGCATGGAGGTCTCTTGTGCACACTGCATGCCAGGGAAAAATTCATAGACTGAGTTGCTAAGACTCCTGCTCTGTGTTCCTGCCATTTGAACTAACCCTTATAAGGGAGTTCCTGGAATCGTCTTTCAACCAATGGGCTGAGACCTGCCCTGTTCAATCAAAACTGCACAGCTATATCCTCATTTGTATCTTTACTGACCAATCAGAACAGCTTCATAGTGAACCATCAGAATACATGATTCTGACCAAGCAAGACAGTACTATTTGGACCAATCAGACCAGGCATATTTAGATTCCTTATTTGCATTGAAATGAACCAATCAGGGACCAGAGCGAGAACTTTCTTTATAAAAGCGAGCCTTCCCTTTGTCTTGACAGAGTACTTTCAGTTTGTTCTCAAGGCTGTCTTCCTGGTTTACAAACTGTTTATTTGAATAGTTTCTCCATTTACCACACTGCAAATTGGGACTCCTATTGGCATTAGATTGATGGCAGTGACCTCTTGTTGACAGATATCAATCTTAGATTAATCACAGAGCTTTCTCAAAGATGGACATGAAAGAGTTCTCTATCCTTGTCACAGTTAAGTGTTTAAGAAAATGTTTTAGGAGTTAGTAACTTAGATCTATGCTCTAGCCTTTAGAGTCTAAGGTTTTAAATTCTTAACAAAAATCATCAAAATTGTGGCAGTTTAATTTTTCATGAAATGTTTAATAGTTTAGTTACTCTTCATGAATTAAGAATATAAATTGTATTTTAAATTAACAATACATTTTTAAATTTTGTTAATTAATTGAGCCTCATTTACGCAATTATAAATAATACCTCAATTGTGACTTTAGTTTCAGCATTGCAGTCATCACTAAGGTGTAGAGTAAACGGCCGGGGAGTTTGTGACTCTGCTTTCCACGTAAGGAGTCCTGCAGAGGAAACATTTGCTCCCTCAGGACCAGAGTACATGGTGAAATGGATGTCAGAGCCTTCCGGGTCGAAGGCCATGAGCTGGTACACAAAGTTTTCCCCATAAAATGTCTGCAATGTGTCTTGCTGTATTTGAATCACTGGGGGTTGGTTGTCTGTAACAGAGAAAATACTTATTTTTGTACCTGTGTAGGAAAGCAAGAGGAAAAGTGTGATACAAAGAACCCATTGAGACAAACATTTTGATAAAATTTGAACTTTTAAAATGTCCATAATCTGCCTTCATTTTTTTTAACATTCTGAATAAATCCAGTTCTATTCTTAGATATAAAAGTAACTGACAGGTACAAACTTCAATCTTTGCTAGGGGAGTTTGAAAACACTTTGAATATAGCATAACGTACATTTTCATCACCCAGACAGACGGGATGCACCTTCTTTTCTTTCTGAGATTGCTTAGTGTTGGCAATCCCACTGCTTGCTCTTTCACTGGCTCTTGTTTGCTCTCTGTCCTTTTCGGCTTCACTCTCCCTCTTTATACCCCCCTTTCTCTATTTCTCACTTCCTATCCATGAGTGGATTATTCATTGGGCTCCCCTGAATTTTCCTGGCTGTTCAAGCCTCCCCAGTTACAACAATTGGGAGCCATTTAGTCATTACCAATCTGCTGCTCCTCAGAAGTCCGTTCAGTGGCTGAGCTCATACACTGGAATAGTAGCTATTTTAGGGGACAAGGAATGTGTTCTCTTTATGCTCATGAAAATATTTAAAACATTTTTTTAAAAGATTTTATTTATTTATTTTAGAGAGAGGGGAAGGGAGGGAGACAGAGAGGGAGAGAAACAGCAGTGTATGGTTGCCTCTCACATGGCCCTCACTGGGGATCTGGCCCGCAACCCAGGCATGTGCCCTGACTGGGAATCAAACCGGGACCCTCTGGTTCGCAGCCTGCCCTCAATCCACTGAGCTACACCAGCCAGGGCTATTTAAAACATATTTTATATTGCCTTACACTTTTAAATGTTTCTCTTTCTTTTTCATGTGCTTAGTAGATAGAAAGAATAACCTCATTTCATTACACTGGGCAAAGACACTGGCTTGCATTAACAAAGCCCTGATGCCAAGACATTGTAGTTCTTGCTCCCTTCGGTGCTGAATATATATCCTTATACAATTTACTGATTTTAGTTTCCTCACCCTGAATACAAAGGGTTTGAAACAGATGATATTTACAGAACCTGTCATATCTTTGGACACTGTGAGTCTATAATGAACCAGTCATACCAAAACCATTAAAAACAAAGACACCAACTCAGAAGTTATATTGTGTTTCCCCTTATTTCTTGCACTAAATTCTTCACCAAATTTCCGTTGTCTTCCCATAATATCCTATGAGCCTTGCATCTGAACAATGAATCACATGACCTATGGTACGATACAGTAATGAAATTTGTGCATGCAATAACATATATACTGATATTACAAAGCATGTATAAATATAAGGTTTTAGGACCCCTGTACATAAAATTACATAGGGCCAGGGAGTAATTATGTATTGTGTCTTATGATGGCTGGTCTTTTGACTAAGGGAGAAGAATGTGAAGAACACCAGTGTAGAATCACACAGCTGTGTTTAGGGAAGTGAAGAAATTATATGGTACATGACTATAATTTAAGGTATTTTGGGGCAGAACAAAGAATCCAGGAATTATTTGCCCAATATTATGTTCAGAGAGTCACAGAATAGTGAGGCTGGGAGGCATTTTATAGATTATCAAGTTCAGAAAATCTTAGTTAACAGGTGATGAGTCATGGTAATTGGAACTTAAATGGTTAATATTAAATGTCATGTCACAAAACTGAAAAGAGTTAAGGCTAAGCATAGGATGTAAACCTTTGGTGTCAAAGTAATGATCTCCTTCCACTAAACCCACTGAGTTTTACTGATGAACATTTTTGTGTACTTAATGCTTGAGAGGCCATTTTGCTAGTAGTTATTTGACTTGCACAAATTGAGTGCAGCTGGATTAACTGTTCCTATTTCTTCCATTAATATTTCACATTTGCTTTCCTTATCAAATATTGAAATAAAGCCCATACCCTACTGTAAGATAATTATTGAGATCATACAAAATAAAAACAATTAATCTTATATATTCTTCTAGCAAAGTAATTTGTGCAGTTAGGAAACAAGTTAAATACAATGTTCGTCTTAAGTACATTTATGTAACTTGTGGTTTAAAAATCACTTAAAATATCTTGTACAGGAAATACTTAGATTAATAAAAAATAACTTACTTTCTAAAAATGACCAAGTAAATTTTGAAATTTTAGGTCTACAAATCAAACAAGGTCTGGTAGGATTTTTATCCCCGTCAGTGTAGCAGAGTCCATCAATAATGCAAACATTTTCCTAATGGAAAAATTTTTTTTTAAATTTTAAAAGGAGAACACTGATCAAAATACAGCAATAGTTAGTATTAAGGAGAATAAACTGCACAAAGAAGAATAGCAGCATATATATTGATGATTCCATTGACATTTTAAATCTTCTGATCAGGAAAGATTTTTTCATATCCCCTAGTCATAAATGCATGCTAGAAAACAATTTCCTTTATGTGTTAATGCTTACAGAACACATCAATATGGAGGGAATGAGAGAATGCATATAGTTGTATCTCTGTGCAGAATTATAACATAGCTTATAAATAACTAAATAACATAGCTATGGAAGAAGATCTCTTTTTTCTTCTTTGTCTTTTTTATTGCTAAACTCATGCTGGAAGTGCTTTATTCATTAAAAAAATAAAATAGAACTTTTTATCCAGAACATCTTATAGAATCACATTCGTTTATAGTTATCTTCTCTTTTCTAGAAGCCCACTATGTCCTGTGAACACAGCAAAACTAGACAAGGCCTATAGCATAATTATCCACACATCACAGTGGGTATCACAATGGATAGTGGAAAGAGATGCTAGCATGCACAGAACTAATATTAAATGTAGCAATAATTTTTAACCTTGGAAGAAGACCACATTTTGTTGAGCATATAAAAACTTAGCTCTCTTTAGAAAAATCTCCTTGGAGATCCCTCAGAACATTGCACAAAAATTAGAACAAGATAGCCCGAGAGGATAAAACAACCAAAAATAATATTTCAAAAGTACTTATTGTAGGATATGTGGAAATAAAATATTTGAGGGAAAATATAAATCAAACAACTTTTCAAAACCAGAAACTTCTTATCGATATGACTGGATTGGTAATCTCAAGGGAAAAAATTAAATGTAAAATAGGAATACTTTTAATTTCCATATACAAAAATAGTATTTGATCTGCTCAGTTTTGAGAGCCAAATGATATTAGATTCAAATATTAGATCCATGGCATCTGTTAAATCAGCAATGGACATGGAGAGAGACCTACTGGCAAACCCTGTAGACCGGATATAGGTAAGGTGTGGCTGGGAGGAGCCCGGTCAGGCTCTGCTGTTCTTTCACCCCTCAAGTGGTGGTATTTTCATGGTTCAATGAATGTAATTGCCAAAAAAAATCCCCTGTAAAAGTGCCAGCCTTACATTTTTTTACAGACTCGACACAAATGCATGTCACTTGCCACAAAGATCATTAGGTAACCATAAAGCACTATCTTACTGGAAAATCATTATTACTTTAAAACCGAGGTATGAAGAAGGGAAAATTCAACTGACCTCCTCTTTTGATTTTTTAGGGATAAACAACCTGCCTCTTTAAAATGTTAAAGGCAGAAACTTCTCTCTTGCCATTTAAAACAAGGGTTATGGACAGAGTAACACTTTTAATTAATCTTGTATAAACCTAGGAGGGATTTTCTGTATTAGTATTTCTGATATGAAACTTAAAAACTCCATTATGGGAAATGAAAACACCTATGATGAAAAGTATGAAAATAAGTGAAAAGATACATACCTTTGTAGTACATGAGTCCTTTCCATAGAGACCACAAACTTGACAAGCCCCATCATATATTATCATTATTTTGAGATTACTGAACCTGTAACCATCATTAGATACCTGTAAGATAGTTCTGTAATAAGATAACTTACCTAAATGTACCTCATAAATTATAAAATCTTAATGTATATTTACTTTAATTATAACTATGAGAATATATTTTCTTTTTTTACCTTTAACTGCCACTTCGCAATTGGTTTCTCACCCCTGAGATCCATGGTACCAGGTTGCTGACCATCAGCAGGCAGCTGACAATCAACAGTTCTGCTGTTTTGAAAAACATTATGTGCATAGATGGCTTCTCCAAGGACCCATTTACTGCTATTATACTGCAGGCATAATGAAAAAGTAATTAACCTCCTTGGAAATATTTTGGAAATATTTTGTAAATCAAAATACAAATTTAAAAATACATGCCTGGTATAATGGAATATATAATGAATAACAAAAGTGACAATGACAGTTTCAGAAAAATAAAAAATGTATACATCTTCATTTGATGTAAACTGCTTCTAATCCCTCACATATTCCCTCAGTCCAAATCAGAGTAGTTACTAATACTGGCCATATGTAATGGATCACTATGTAATGACTATTGTGGCCAGAGGAAGCACACTTGACTATATAATGGGCACAAAATAGATGAATTTTCTGACCACAAACTTCCTCATTTCTCCTGAAAATCTCTCACTTTCAACTTCACTTGAAACTGTCCATTTGATCCTCCATTGACTGTTCCCACGGAACCTCTTATTCTCTTATATGAGTCACCTCCCTAACTACACTTGACTGCTCCAGAGGTGAACTTAAGCTGAGCCAATGCTTAGATTACTTGGGATATTTTAAAATTGTATGGGAGGGTGTTGGGCCAGTCTACCTCTGGTGGCTTGAATGACAAGATACAAACCTATGAAGCTGTTGGTGGCCATGTCTTTCACTATGTGGAGAAAGCCAGTATCTAGTAAGAGGGACAAATGAAGCTCAGAAACAGAGAAAAGCAGAACTGAGAAGACAGATACCTCACACATATAAAAATGCACACATATTGAACCTTCACAGTGTTCAAGTTTTTCCCTGACAATTCAGCTATTCAATACATTCTTGGTTCTGACAGAAACACATCATTGTCATAATAAACATCATTTTTGCTCAAATCAGCTCAAATGAATTTATGTAACTTGAAATTAAATTCACCCTATTTAATAATTCAATGGTACATCATGCTTACCCTACACGTTAAGTATTTTTTTTTTTAGTATTGGAAATGCATTGGTATCTAAAGAAGAAAAGCCCGTACAATTTTCTGGGTACTAGTAGCTACAGAGAAAACTAAAATGATATATTTTATTGCCAAAATTTAGATTTAGACTTTTAAAAAATTTATGGCTGTAGAATGCTTTCAGTCACTCAGAAATGGTCATAGAATTTGCTGATGCTTCACTATTGTAGGTCAGTAGGGAAGGCAGGAACATGCTAAACTATGGCAAGTAGAAACTCTCTTGCTAAAGATTTGTTCATTGAGAGTGAGTCTCAGTCCAAATTTCCAAAATTAAGGGGGATATAGGTCTGGCCTATCAGATATATCAGTAGCTTCCCTCTAGCACAGGGGGATGACAATGATGTCTTGGGGGTAGTCTTGATAAGCAACACTTAGATGGGTATAGTCTCTTTAGCTTTTGTGTGTTGAAATAAGACCCCAGCCAATGACTGGGAATACAGGGATTATTTCCGCCCCTCTGTTTGGAGGAGCCTACCCAAAATGAGAATAAATAGAGTTTTCTTTCTTTTCTATTTAATATTTTGTGACTATTTGTATGTGCTGGGGATAGCCTTATGAAAAGAGATAATATAGGAAATGACAAATAAAACATTTTTTATTGCTAGAACCAAAATTTGAAAATAAAGGTATAATGACAGAGAAAGAAGACACTAAGTCTAACCAGCACAACCAAAGAAGGCTTCAAAAAGGAAACAGTGCTTTTCTTCCTGAGTGTAAAAAACAGAGACTCCATGGACACCAAGAGCAGAAATGGAGAGTGTGATTCGTTGTGGCTGGAGGGATGGGGAGGGACTAGCACTTGAAGGGATAGAGTTGCATTGATCAACATGGGATGCTAGTGCACGTGCAAGGAGTTCAAGCCTGCAAAACCAGTCGAGAGCCAGACCATGATGGGGCATTCATTTCTAGGATAGCAATTTGAATTTAACCCTTTAAATGATTAAAAATGAGATTCTGTAGAGGCCTGGCTGTTTTTCCAGGAGGGACTAAAGGAAATGATTGTGTGATTTAATCTTTAACTGCAAAGTTATTTAAAATTACTACTGCAATGGTAGGAAAAAGCATCTATAATATGCTACCCTTCATGTAAAAGAGAAGGGATGTATCTTATAGATGCTTTTTTGCCTTAGTATTGATACAAAAGAAAACAGTAAGACTGTATCAGAAAATAATAAGAGTGGATACCTACCAGGCATGGATGGGAATGGGATGGAATGAAAGAATAATGGAAAGAGGGAGGTCGGGATGAGAAGACAGGGACATTCTCTGTGTCCACCTTTTGTATGACACAAACTTGTAGAACCATGATAATATTTTACATACCTTTCAAGTAAGCAAATAACTAAAATCAACTAGAGTGTGGAGGAAATTCAAGATGGGACTGGAGAGCATTATGCTAAGTGAAATAAGCCATGTGGTGAAAGACAAATACCATATGATCTTACCTATAAGTAGAAACTAATCAACAAAACAAACAAGCAAGCAAAATATAACCAGAGACATTGAAATTAAAACAAACTGACAGTAACCAGAGGGGAGGTGGGAGGGGATAATGGGGACAAGGGGGGAAGGGTTTTCAGGAACATGTATAAAGGACACATGGACAAAACCAAAGAGGGGTAGTAGGATCAAGGGTGGGAAGTGGGGATGGCTGGGGTGGGGGAAATGGAGACAACTGTACTTGAACAACAATAAAAAAAGTTGAAAAAAAAGATGGAATACAAATGTTTAAAAATAAGCCTAAGTGTATTACAAATGAAACACATAAACACTATGAACAGGGTACAAAGGAAAATAGCTGATCTGTTTGGTTTTGACTAGTGAGCATATTGGTTTCTTTCTATAGCTCTGCATAGTGCATTAGAGAATTCCAGAGTGCACTCTATTTAGCAGGTGCTTGGAGGGGAGATGTCGTATGAGAATAAGTATCAAAGCAAATATGTCCAAGAGGAAGTACAAAATGTACTTTCCAGAAAAATATAAACCTATAAAATTCTCTCTTGGCAAATCACTTAATAGTAGAGTGGTGCCATTTGATTTATTCTGCCAAGAAAAATAAAATGTCTACTCGCCTGAGTGACATTCACAGAAGTGAATACATTTATACATACATTCTATTACGATTGTGTCTTGTTATTTCACTAGCATTAAAGTATTTCTTAACTCATTTAGGAAAATTATAAAATCTTGAGATAACCATACTTCTTAAGTATAAATATTTGGAAAAAGCATGTACAAAACTTATTTTCTCCTGTAAATTCTCAGTCTCAGAATCACATTTGACTTCATCAATTTGGAGAATAGGTAAAAAGAATGTTAAAATATGATTTGCTGTTTTAAGTTTTCAGTAAATCATATTTTAGAAATTCAAAGAGCTTTCCTTAAAATAAAATTCCACTTGAATAAAGAAAAATAGGACTATATAAAAATCATTAAAAATAAGATACAATTTGACATACCAATATTCAAACTGAGTGATCATGTCCGTCTTTTGTAGCCTCAAAAAAATACATGAGTTTTTAAAATTTTTCTAGTATGAAATTCACAGTAAGGGAAATATAAAGGTTGAGCAGTTTGTAAACGGCATTGTTCCAATCTCTATATCCTATAATTCATGCAGGAAGTCTTAAATTAAAAATGATCTCCATTCTTCATGTTTTTACATTTTAAGAAATAGAGAAGCTTACATATCAATCTTGATATTTCAGTTTCTTATTATGAATGAAATAGTGAGCCAATACCTCAATAAAAATTATGTAGAATAAATAGAGTTAACATATAAGGAAGTATGAAGGTTAAGCAACTTAATCATTTTTCTGTTCATATGTGGATTTGACATACTTGGGGATTGTATTAATTATAGATACATCCAATTAACCCAAAATAAAATTAATCTGAATAACTCATAAGCTTGTTTTCAACCCTGTAATTAACAAACCTGCAGTTTAGCAACTTCACATGTAAATGAAGGTGATTCTTTGAAGCCTTGACCGAACACTCTCACCACTGTGCAGTCGTATTTTCGGACATCACAGAGTCCAGCATTCTCAAGCTCTACAATTTCAGGAGCCTTGTCTTTGGAAAATATAACAAAATAAGACATATTTTCTTTAATTTTAGATTAAAACTAATTATTTTCAAAGCCAGAATTTTAAAAAAATATATAAAATAATATTTCAAAGTCTATTCTAAATATTATTCAGGACATAAACTATTAAATGTTAAGAGTGAAATGATATTTAAAAAAGTGTTGTCTACCATCAGACCAATAAAAATATGGCCACAGACCCTAGCATTGCCTAAAAGATACAAATTTAATTAATGTTACTGTCAATAAAGGCCAAGTATTGAGAAATTACAATGGCTTAGGTTTTGATTTTGCCATTTTGGTTTGTGCCATAGAGATGGGTTATAGGAAACATACTTTTGTAATAAAATAGTGTAGTTAGTAATCTAGTATATTAAACTTTTTAAATTCTTATTTTAAGCTTTAGAAAGAGTTATCAAAATTCATGTCTGCTGCCATTCTAGTATGCTTGATGTTTTTGTGTATTACTGCTATTGTACACGCTATCATAATCTTAGGTGTACCTCTCAGCCATAGAAGAAAAGATTTCTTCTAGTAGTCAGAGTTAATTGACCTTCACATGGTTATATCTCTGGCCCTGGTAAGATCATATATTATCTATACAAGCAGGATCTGGTTGTCAAAATAGATAAATGCAGTGTGTGAAAGTAATTGAGTCTTTTGTCTAAGTACTGGCAAAATCGAAGTTAATATAACTTTACTAGCAATAGGATACAAAATTATAAGTTATGTGTACTCAGAATCCTAACTGTATTCATAATTTTTTAAATGTTAGTTTATTCTTTCATATACTCAGTAAATGATTGTTGAGTAACTTCTATTTTTCTGGTATTAATCAAGCTATTGAGGATATAGTAATGAACAAAACAAAGTTCTTGCCTTCATGTAACTTATAACATGAGAAGACAGGAAATAAACAAGTGAAAAATAAAAATAAAGTGCATTATATAAATATTCAAATTAAAGTATATTACCTTCATGTCTATGGAGAAAAAGTATATTAACTATATTAAAAGAGATAAAGACTGTAAGGTTATGTTAGAAAATGTACTTCATTTTGAACGACCATGAAAGGATTCTCTTGTAATTTGATATTTGAACAGAGAAGAGAAGGAAGTCAGTCCCAGAGACGTGTGATGGAAGAACGGTTCGGTTAGAGCTATCTGTAAGTGCATAGGTCCTGAAGTAGGAGCAGGCTTGGCCTCTTTGAGAAAGAGCAAACATCCACTTGAGAGCACTGGAGAGCAGTGAGCTACAGGGAGAATTGTAGGTGATCTTAGTGAGAGAGGAGCCTCAGATTATTGGAGATTCTTCTAGGCCGTGGTAGAGACTATGGCTTTTACTTGGAAGGAGATGGAGAGACATTAGAGGGATTCAAGCAGAGGAGTAATATGATCTGATCTACATTTCAAAGGAACCACTTTAGCTGACTGAACAGAATCAAGTTTGAGAGAATCTGTAATAATCCAGGTGAAAGATAAGGATGGTTTGGACTAAGTTTGTAGCAGAAAAAGAGATACAATTTTTCTGAAACTAGAGATGGATTTGCTAATGAATTTTTTAATGGATTAACTAATGGGTTTGCAAATGGATTACACATGAGGCATGAGAGAAAAAGAAAAGTCAAAATGACTACAAATTTCTAATGTGAGCAATTAGAGGAATAAAGTTTGCATTTAGTGAGATAGTTCTGCAGTTGGAAAAGGGCAGAGTGGTGAGGGTAGAAGGAAAATCAGGAGTTATTTGTTTACTGGATAATGGAATCAAATTGATTCTAAAAATTTCTTTCTGCAAAAATTGTGAGAGAAAATAGTTCTGTGTAGATGGGTTAGAGAAAAAATTGAACAAATTAGTATACTTAGCAAAACATTATAAATGCAGTGTTTAAAAAATACTAAATTTGAGTTCTAGAAAAATCTTATTCTCGGCCAATAGAGGGCCCAGCTGTGTGCCAAGTCCCTGAGGTCAAGGGAACCCAGCACTTTCAAGGAAGAGCACAGAGACCGAGGTGGGGAATTGGATGAATGAGGGCAATAAGAGTCGGGGAAGAGTTTTGACAGACATTGTGTGTGAGATTACATTGTGCCCTATAGGCTATAATGTAAGTGCTTCTGCTTTTACTCTGGATGAGACACATTTGGAGAATTATTAATATATTAGTTAATGTAATTTGTTTGCCCCCTATATTATCTGAACAACTCTGCTAAAAGAACAAAGATGTTTTCATAATCAAGTAATATTCCCAACATTGCAGTTGGAGAGTATCACTTACCGTGTGAGCCACTGCAGTCGTAGGAACTAAAGCCTGGGGAACATAGGCAACCCCACTGCATACACTGCCCGTTGCCACTGCATAAATTGGGGCACTTCAATACCAAGAGGGTGTCTTCAATGGATTTGGCATATTCTTCTGTGTTATATTTCCCCTCTTCCAAAATCCTCCTTTCGCATTCATTTTCTAAAAGGGCCACACCTGCTTCTGCCCAGCTAAGGTCATCTTTCAGGAAGACATCCTTAACACACATATCTATAACACTGTCTAGTGTCTTGCCAAGAAAGGCGAGACAGTGCCTTCCCAAGCTGGAGTTGGCTAGAGTCTGCTGACACAGGGCCAAGGTGCTGTTCTCCGTCAGGCCAGAGGGTGTGGGCCATGTGGGCTCAGACTCTTGCTGGACATCCTCAGTATGGTCCTCAGGGAAGAAATAAGTAAACTCTTCTAGGTCCCTGTGGCTGAGACTTTGGAAAGCCAACAAAGGAAGAAACTCATATAAACTGTGCCCTTTCCCTCTGTTTTGTTGGTGCCACCCTGTCTCTTGGCTGGGGCTAGCCTGGTCTCGCGTGTGTGTCCTGTTACCCGAAGCTTTTGTTGTGTTTTGTTCCTCATTCTCAGGATGCAGTTGTACATGGAAGTCCAGTTGGGTTAGGTTCTCGTGCTTTTTTTCCTGAGAGAAATTCCAATTATTTTCTTCTCGAGATGTATGCTTTATTCCTTGGACAATAGCTTCTGAATTAATATACTTAGAAGTGACATCTAGTTCTGGTATCAGGGAAGAAAATTTGACATGTGTGAAATCTCTGCAATCTGAACCCATGTCTGACTGAGAAACGATGACCAGGTGATTAGAAGATGGAGATAATGAAGTGTTGCCCAAGGAGCAGCTACAGTAGGGTCGTTTTCCAGGCGAGGGCAGAGAAATCGGCATTGTGTCAAACATGCTGTTTCCTGGCAAAATCCTTGCAGATGGAAAACAGAAAAGAACAGTAATTTGGACAAAAACATTTTTTTCCCAGTGAGGTGTTGCAAAAAAAAGCAGGGTGCTGAGTCACCACTCATTTTAAGTCAAATATTAATACAATAACAAGTGAACATCATTTACTTTCTTACCTCCATTCATTAATAAAAGCAACACAATTATTAAAAGTTTGATCAATTTCGATTCCATTTTTGTTGTGGAAGTCATTTTCTGGGTTTCCATCAAAGGTGCCACAAAGTCCCAGGGTGCTTCTGTAATCAGAACTAGGGGCTCTGACGGTTAAACTCATGCCCCAGTCGCTAAGATCGGCACGGATAAATGCTCCGGAAGAAAACCAGATCTGAAACACAGAAATAAGTCGTTTAAAATAATATTCAACCCTGGCTGGTATAGCTCAATGGATTGAGTGGGGGCTGTGAACCAAAAGGTCACCAGTTCGATTCCCAGTCAGGGCACATGCCTGGGTTGTGGGCCAGGTCCCCAGTGGGGGCCACGTGAGAGACAACCACACATTGATGTTTCTCTCCCTCTGTTTCTCTCTCTGTTCCCTTCTGTCTAAAAATAAACAAATGAATAAAATCTTAAAAAAACTAATATTCAATATAGATTAAGAAAAAACTATTATTAAAATATGAAACAAATTTATGTGTTCCTGTAATATAAAAGAAAAATGAAATACTGATTTTCCTTATACTGTACACTTTTCCTTCTAATGCTATATGTCAAAATAATGGCTTTTTGCATTTTGCTGACTTGAAATTTCATCTCCCCATTGGTCCTTTTATTTAGACATTTTGTTCACACTTCTTTCTTTAAATATGCAAACTAAAGTAAGGCATTTTATACAATTACAGCAGCTATAAATGTTGAGAATAATATTTACCATGTAATGTCTCTGATAGTAATTATTTGATATTGACCTAGACTGCTGAGTACTTGATGTACACATATAAATATAATTCCAGAAGAATACATATTCCTAATCAGCATTCTCTTGCTGCCAGTAGACAAGAGAATCACAAGCCAAATTATAAGCGGAACATTGCTTGAGGAGTTGGGAGTGCGAGCAGGGGTTGTTGAGTCATCCTACGGGGCTGTGTCATCTGATTGTGATCCTCCTCACAGGAGCGTCCCGTTCCCGGGTCAGGGACTTGGAGGCTTGTGTTGAGAACCTCTCTCTCCCAAAAACCATGTGTGTCTGTTCTTCCGACTCTACTTCCTCTTTTAATTTTTTGAGATTAAAAAATTGCCTTTTCTTCTTTTTAGAAAAATGGTAAGTGTTCATTACAGAGAATTATTTCAAAAGCAATCAGATCTCCTATCACTACTCAATCTGAGCTGGGTAATGTTAGGATGTTGGTGCAAATTCTTTGAACACCTCTCCTATAATTCATTAGTTTCCTTTCCTGTCAGTAAATACACAGCTCCTCCAAAATTCTCATGACTAAAAATGTCCTATTATATGACACTACTGTATTTAGGGTTTTGGTTAAACTCTTCTATTCATGCCTTTTTAACTTCTCCTTCTTAAAAAAAGAGATGCGATGCACATCACTGGGGTTCTGCACATTCTTAATTATTTTGTTTTCAGAAGTAAGATTTCTTTAAAAATGACATGCATAGGTTCAATTTATATACATGCGTCTATATATACACATATATATGTATACACACACACACACACACACACATATGAGAAATGAGGTCTGGCCAGAAAGTATCCAGCAATATAATACGAAAAATAGAGACATTATTGAAGAAGATATAAGATACAAGAAACATTGTACATAGGACAATGACATCTCAGTCCCCTTCAAAGTAGGCAGCTTGAGACCTCACATAATTCTTCCAATCACCCTGTTGTATTTTCCTGAATCTCAGCAGTATAGTCTGAAATCTCTTCCCTTTTAAAGGTAATTTTAGTTTTGGGAAAAGCCAGAAGTCACAGGGCACCAAATCTGAGCTGTAGGGGGGCTGAGTCACCTGGGTGATTTAATGTTTCACCAAAAACTCTGCACAAGATGTGATGTGTGAGCAGGCATGTTATCTGTGATGAAGCTGCCAGTCACCAGCTGCCCATAGCTGTGGCCTTCTGAATCATCTGAATAATTTCTATGGAGCAATGTACAAGCTTAATACAAAATTTGATGCAGATCTGTTGCTCTACTGACTCAGTCACTTTGAATGAGATGGCCACATGAATGAGATGCCCACATTAGTACATGTGCTCATCAGTGATGTCTGCTGCCTCCACTGACTAGTACAGTGAAGTCATCATTGTTCACACGTGAGCATTCCAGTCCACTCTCCTTGGCTGCCAAGTTACATTGATGTCACGCAAACCACTCTCATTATATTAACGAAGGTTTGAATTTTTCCAGACACCTCTCATATATATATATTTATATATATTTTATATATTTATATATTTTTTCTTTTATATATGTATTTCCTTTTTTTTGTGGAAAGACTGTACTACTTGCCCTTGCCATTGTTGTATGGTAAATGTATAATCTGCATTTCTTTGATTGCTAGTGAAGTTGAAGTTTTTATATTTTTAGCTATTTGTACTCTTGGACATATTTGTCAATCATTTCTTTTATGAATTGCCTGTTTATATTACTTGCTCATTATAATTGGAGGGCTGATTATACATTAGTGATGCATAAGTGTTTTCTGTATTAACTATATTTTTTATATGTAACAAATATTTTCCCAGTTTTTGATTTACAGTTTGGTTATTGATGATGGTATTCAAATACATAAAATTATGCTAAAAATTTTTGTTCACCTCAGTGTTATAAAAACATTCACCTTTGTTTTCTACTGCTTTCAGTTAAATTTTATTTACCTGGAATTTACTTTATTGGAAGATGAAGGGAAGATGACCTTAAAATACAAATAGTTAGCTCACGGATATGAAATATCTTTTAAAAATATTAATGATTATGTAATCCTCAATATTCTTGTTTCTCTGATCTCTTCCATGTATCTACCAGCCTATTCCTCAGGCAGAACCATCTGTATTCATTTTGAAAATTGACTAGCTTATTTCTGAATATTTTTGTTTAATTATGTATTTGATCTTTAACATATCATTTATCAGGCAGTGTTAAAAATAATTTTTATGACTAATCTACACAATTATATTGAAATATTAAATAGGGAAGTTTAGATTTGACAAAGTTTTAACTATTGTGTCTATTTGTGTGTGGTCAGTGGAAAAATATTTTACTCCTTCTAAGATCAGTGTTAATCTAAATGTTATTTTCTTGGGGGAAAAATTCTAATGTTGAAAATGATAATTTTTAATATAATAGAGATGAAAAGAAGTTCAGAATAAATCCAAAATCTGTAGAGACAAAGAAATATTTCTTTTAATAATAATCATACAGCCCTGGCTGGTGTGGCTCAATGGATAGAGTGCCAGCCTGCAAATCAAAGGGTCTCTGATTAGATTCTTGGTCAGGGCACATGCCTGGGTTGCGGGCCAGATTCCTGGTCAGAGGCGTGTGAGAGGCAACCACACATTGTTACTTCTTTTCCTTTCTTTCTCCTCCCCTTCCCCTCTCTAAGATAAATAAATAAATATATAAAATCTTTTTAAAATAATAACAATCATACGTACTGTGACTTTTCTTCCTAGGTAAGATTCACTTATTTTGACATTGCTGGTTTCATCTTGGCTCTTTACAAATAAATATGGCTGTGATTCACGTAGCTGACCTCCGCACATATCGAAAGTAACTACGTCACCTTCTTCTTTGGCAACAAACCCACAGTTACATGATACAGGATAATGAAGGCTTCCACAGTCCCACTGACGTACTTGGACTTCAAAATCACGTGACATACTCTTATAAAGCACAAATGTTCCAGTCTTGAAATTATCATATACCCTATCATTAACAAACGTCAATTACATTAAGAATTGGTATAAAATGTCACAACAGTATGTTACAAACCAAAATGTGTATTAAATTTATTTATATGCATTCAATACACTTTGCTGCAAGAATTAAAAATCTATATTTCTAATAGGTTTATAATTCATGAGCATTTTTTTGTGGAGCACTGAAGGAAACATGTAGTGATAGCCACCTAAATCTCTCCACTATTCTGCTACCCTTTTTCAACACTTCTGTCAACTCCTGCTTCCAGCTTTCTCTTTCCACCTCGCTTTCATGTCCTTCATAATACCTATCTTTCTCAGATATGCTATATATTTATCTATTAACTGTGTGTATCTACTTCACCTTTACAAAGCTCCATAAGGGTAGAATGTGTTTGTCTTATCGCTGCCATACCTCCCAGCACTGAGAACATGGTTTGTCACTTAATTGTTGCACAATTAATCTTGTTGGATTATAGTACATTAAATTAGTCACCACTGTGCTTCCCTGAGGTTTCCTCTAAAACATCTAAGTTTTAAATTATAATCATAAAGGGCCCTTGCATGTGGAACCTGTTCCTATAACTTTTCGCACTTGTTGAAACTTTGCGAGTATCATTTGTTATTGGAGGGGATGTGCATCTGTGCACTAATATTGAATAATTTTACTAGCAATGATCACATTATAATTTTTTTAAAGAATAAATTACCTTGGATCATGAAGGAAATTTTGAATTAAGAATGAAGTGCTCATATCAATTTATCTATGGGATGTTTTAAAATCGTAAATTTTCCAGAGTAGTATAATTGAATTTAAATCCTTCTATGCAGATATTATTAGTAAGAGAGCTTAATTTCTTTTTGGTCATTTGTTCATTTTACCTTAAGTTCCAGAGGCAAATATCCAGGTATTCATAATAACTACAGTTGGTTTTCCCCTGAGTGTCCTTGCCATGAATTAAAAGTGATAGATTTTTAAATAATTATAATGTATTAGTGTAACCATCTTGCCTTAAACCTTAAAGATTATTTCAGTATCACATAGAAATGCAATACATTATATATATCTAGAGAAAATAATTGAATCATTATTAAAAATAAATAGTCAAGATAAAATGAGTGCCTGTATTTGTAAGAATTTTCATTTTTACAAACTTAGCCTCACTGCTAATCCATATATTCACTAAAAACTAGATTTTAAAGAAAAAATATTCCACACACTTAAATTAGTATTTTGAAACAAGGCAGTGATATTCATAAATGCCTTCCTTTTACTCTTTCAGTGAATAGGACAAAGAAATAATAACATACAATGATTTTTTTAAAAGATAACACCAAAATTTAAAAGAAACACAAACTAGTCAAAGAAAAAAAACTTGGAGGAAATTACCTGCCATCAAATGTGATTATATGTGGGTCAGTAAATGAGTAGCAGTAGGCAGTTGGCACATCCTTTACTCTGATCTTAAAAGTAAAAATATTTTCAGTAAATATTATCATTCATTGTTATTTCGTAATATCCAATAAATTGCTTAGTGGTCTCAATAAGTTTTTAATTAATTATTTTTATCATAGTTATTGAAAATAAAATCATTTTAAAATGGAAATATTTAAAAATTTTGAAATGTAAAGGTTTCAAGATATAGTGGTAAAATATACATATTTTTAAAGTTTAAATTATAAAGGCATTTTTTTGATTTGTCAACCTGAATGCTGTCTGGGATGTAGCTGTTCCACAGGAAATCCTCGCTAACTATAGGTTCCGCTGTAATGTCTGTAACTCTGTCTCCATCTTGAAGAAAGTCTGTTACAGCAGTGTAGTGCACAAAAGTGCGGCTGCAGGTCCCGTTCGCACAGGGTGATGTCTGATGAAGGTCCACATGGCAGGAAGACAGTGCCAAATTTAAGCCTAGTTGTTCTCTACCTATGTTATAAAAAAAAAAAATACATGGAGAAATTTCCTAACAAAATATACCAACCAAAGCATATGATCAGCTGATTAACATGAAACATTAAGTTGAGAGATTTTTCTTAAATTAGGTTTTCTTACTTAAAATATACAGTTGTGATTTTTGTCTAAATAAAAGCAGAGCTGTTGAACTCTGCCTGATCTTTACAAATAGTCAATTTTAATATATACATCTATTTGTAAATGCATATTACTATTTCCAATAAAGTTTTAAATCCATATGTATTGGATAGAATTCAAAAGCAATATATAAAATTCAAAAGCAATATATAAAGTTTGTCTTTGCTTCTGTAAAAAATAACTGTAACACTAAGTAACATAAACTGATTTTTTTTCTGCCTGAGAATTAGGCCCTGGATCTAGGCTGTCTTAGTGTGTCTTAGGGCTTGTGCTCATATTCCATCTATTGAATGGCAGCTATGATTATTGGTACAGGGTTCACTGTCTTAAAAAATAGAAAAATCAAAGCAAATTAAGGTAATTCCACATTAGTAATAAACTTTCTACCTCTTTTTACCTCCCAAACATCCCAGTGTAGTCAGAATCCCAAGATGCTTCCTTGCCTATAGAGCCGAAAACAAGAAAAAAAAATTTGGAAAGAAAATGGTAATCGAAGAAAAGGAACTCTCGGAATTTGCCTAATGAAACAACAAGGATAGAATTCTCTAACAACTGTCTACAAAGAAAGTTTGCTCACACACAATTAGTAATTGCAAAATCCTTCTGAGAATCAAGGAGGAAGAAAGTTGTTAAAAACTCTTTTTTCCGCACACCATTTTCAGGTGCGGAATTATATTTCTCTGACATAGGCAGATTGCATTATGTGCAAAATTCCTGAAAAAATAAAAGCTTCTCTTCATGTGTTTTTCTAGGAATACTGATGTTTATCAAGCACATACAAATAACATCCAAACTCTTAAACTGTTCCCTAAAGTAAATATGGAAATATAGTCCCTGCCATAATTTTCCTTGGTTTATGGTACGAGGGCCAAGTACTGTTCTTAAGTCTGTGAAAAAGCAATGTAGTCTTTGCAAAAATAGACTAGGAGACAACAAGTTTTTGTAATGAAAGTAGAGATGTACTGAAAATACATAAACGAAGTTCTTATGAGATGATTAATATCTAGAATAAAATCCAGAAATTTTCCTCCAGGAAAAACAAAGAAAATTTTATTTAATTGGCAAAGAATAAAAACATGCAAACTTCTAAAATAATAGGAATATGTTCAGGCTGTTTTATATCACTATAAGCAATGCTTGATTTGTTGAAAGAATTGAGAGCATGCAAATATAGTTTAAAGTATATTTGTAATGGAAAGAGACCTTTGCCTAGTATAATTTTGAAAATATCAATAACCACTCTTATTCTGCCTCATAAACTGCAGTAAAATTTGCATAATGCTTTTCAGAGGCAGACTGAAGCAGAACTGTGTAAAACTGTCTGAGACAGAGGGTTTAATTTCATGTTCGTGGCCTGTATTTCAAAATACAGTGTTGCTCATGGTGCTCCCGAAATCTGAGTAACTGGGTATTGTCTGCTAAACCTGTTTACTGGCAAGTATCTTGGAATAGCCCCTCGATTCCTCTTTCCACCTCCGTATCATCTTTTTTCCTGGGTGCACAATTCCCAGGAAACTCTCTCTCTCCCATAGCATTTTTATCCTTTTGTTTCTCTGATTTAGTTAGGAATAACATAGACATGAAGACCTAGATACATTTTATTTGGTGTATTTACTAAATAAAATTTTATCTCTTATGCTGAAAATGTATGCTAACAGAATTATAATCTCTCTTAAAGGTTATATTTTGAATTATGTATCTCTTAACGTGTTTTGGTCTCTGCTTCAGAGACTTGGGAAGACAAAAGAACCCAGTGAGTCCTATAACTGCCACGCATGGTTTGTCCCCTTATTATCTTCTTCTGTGGAAGCATTTCAGGTGTGTATGGCTAGGGCAGTGACATGCATGTGGCCATGTGAAGTACAATCTATAGAATTAGTAAATTAAATGGAAGAATTTTTATTAGATCTTACACATGAGTTTATGTTAGGGAGAGAAGTACATAGAATGCATTATAAGATCCATGGTGCACAGGCTTGAACTTTTAGCATAACTTATCACCCCTCATTCATTTGATATGATTTGTAAAATCTTAAAGAACACTTTGTTCTTCAATCCCTGAAAACGAAGCCGAGAGAATAAATAGGATGAGGAGAAGGAGAAGGAAAAAAAGAGGAGAAAAAGGAGAAGGAGCAGGAGGAGGATATTGTTCATTATTGTTTTTTTTTTAATTTATACTTTGAGCCCAGGAGGGATAAATGTGGACTCAATATGGATTGCTCTGGCGATTAGAAATGTGGTTCAGTGTCATTAATATGATTGAGTTATAATGTAATGTAAACCTGTAACACAATGACTTATATGAGAACACGTCAGCAAGTTTAAAAAAAGCATTAGTTATCATCTGAAATCTAAGAATAAAATTGAATGGATTTAGTATATTACCTTGATCAGTGGTTTTCAGTTTTAATGAGATTTTGCATTCCTGATCAAGCTCACTGAATTCAGAACAAACGATAGGAATTGTGCTCTCTATCCTCAGCTGGTATTCTTTTCCATCTTCTGATATAGTGCTCGATTCAGGTTGTAACTGGTACAAGAAAATATGCAAAGCAGTCATGTAAAAATAGAATTTTTGATGTCATTTTGAAAGGATGTTTTTTCTCAATAGGTCATATTTTGCTAAATGAGCTGGTAGTAATGCCTTAAACACTGGAATTTACTTTTAATTATACAAGATAGATTAAAACCAAACTCTTAAAAACAGCAGCAACACAGAATGTACAGAGTTTCTGCACTGCTCTGAGTTTGGGTGTTTGGTTCTCCGACACGTGGTGGTCAGTCTGGTTGGAGCCTGTCATAGTGGTTCCGGTTCTGTGGTGGGCACTGCCGAATGAAGGAGACAGAAGGATTCCTGTATTCTTTCCTTTGTGTGCCGATGTTTACTGGCACACTATGGAAGAGTCTATTCATCCTTAGGGATTAATATCATCCCTGATATAAATTATGCATCCAATTATTATTTTTTTTTTTTTTAAAGATTTTTTTTTTTATTTTTTTTATTTTTAGAGAGAGGGGAAGGGAAGGAGACAGAGTGGGAGAGAAACAGCAATGTATGGTTGCCTCTCACATGGCCCTCACGGGGACCTGGCCTGCAACCCAGGCATGTGCCCTGACTGGGAATCGAACCGGGACCCTCTGGTTCCCAGCCCGCGCTCAATCCACTGAGCTACGCCAGCCAGGGCTGCATCCAATTATTTTTAACATCAAAGTCAAAATATTATTGTCAACGAAAATATCTCAAACTTCAGCTTATTTCACAGCCTCTGCTTTCCACAGCTGGAGTTACTGAGTGCTGAAATCTAGGACTGGTCCCTATCCTAGTTTGTAGGTGAATTACTTTTTTTTTTTTTTAAGATTTTATTTATTTACCTTTTTAGAGAGAGGAGAAAGAAGGGAGAAGGAGAGGTAGAAACAGCAATGTATGGTTGCCTCTCACATGGCCCCCACTGGGGACCTGGCCTGCAACCCAGGTATGTGCCCTGACTGGGAATAGATCCCGGGCTGTCTGGTTCCCAGCCCGCGCTCAATCCACTGAGCTACACCAGCTAGGGCAGTAGGTGAATTACTTTTTGAGGCAGGAAGTTTTTATGCAGTCTTTGTTCTTGGCTAGCTTTTAAAACAGATGGTTCTTAGTACAGAATACGCTCACTGCTAGTCTAATCAGAAAGGCCCTGGTGGCTGACTGCTAATCCTCAGAGTCTATTGAGTTCTCACCAAAGTAGACCCAAAGGTTCTGTTTCTAAGGTCTAAGCTCTACTTCCCCTCCCACTGTGACCACGCTCTTCTGACAATGTAGGCTACTCTTCTCACCCTTCCCCTTGACCCCTGTTGTGTATAAATGGTCTTTATTCAGGAACAAGCTTTGTACTGGTTCTGAGTTCTATTCTCACACTCTATTGATGATCCAATCATGTCCTTGAACTAGAGATTAGTCCAGGTCACAATATGGAAAACACCCTTTACAACAGCATGGATGGATCTGGAGAGCATTATGCTAAGTGAAATAAGCCAGGCAGTGAAAGACAAATACCATATGATCTCACCTATAAGTGGAACCTAATCAACAAAAAAAACAAGCTTATAAAATATAACCAGAGACGTTGAAATTAAGAACAAAATGACAGTAACCAGAGGGGAGCTGGAAGTGGATAATGCGGGGGGAAAGGGGAAAGGGTAGTGAGGAACAATGTATAAGGGACACATGGACAAAGCCAAAGGGGGGTAGGATCAATGGTGGGAGGTGAGGATGGGTGGAGTAGGGGGAGTGGTGGGGGGAGAATGGAGACAACCGTACCTGAACAACAACAAAAAAGAAAATAAAAGAACAAAGCTACAATAAACATTTGCATACAGAAAAAAAAAACTTGAAAATATCGAAATGTTCTGTCAATATTTACGGAAACATTTTAAAGTTTTGTTACTCTCATAAAATTTTATTTATGAAAAGTAAATCAGAATAATCTCCAATTCAGTGTTGCTTTGTAATGTGAATTTCTGTCATGTTTTATGGGTCATGTAGATTTTGTACTCCTGGTAGAATGAAAATTTTTTTTAAATGCCAATAATATCCTCAATAAGAGTGACTATTCTGTGCATTAGAGATTATTTAAAACTTGAGAACAAAGCATTTTGAAATGTACAGGTGCTATGATTAAGCCTTTCTTTGAACTACATTCCAACATAGTTAACTTTAGCATTCTTGAGATCAATAATTGGAAATTGAGTTTCTGTTCTTTATAAAACTTTGCTGAAGAAATCCAGAGATGAGCAAATTTACTTACACTGACATTGTTATATACGACATTTCAGTATAAATGGGAAAAAACCCCCAAGTTATGGTAGCAGATAAAGTAGTAATGTTTTATTACATAAAGAACTAAATGAAATTCCACATTGAGGTATTATATTTAAACCAAAGGTGAGTTGATACTGCAGGTGATTGTACTGTCATGAGGTCCTGGCACTTCATGGATTGTAAATCTTTATTTTTACAGTATTTTTACAGTCCTGAAGTAAGAAACCATCAAAATTTAGTAGCTATGAAAATATAAATGAGAAAGATTTAAAAGAAAAAAGAAAACACAGTTTCAGAGGAGTCATCTTTCTGACCCATCTCCACTGCTACGTACCTTAATGCCTGCAAAGAATTCTTGGCTTTCGATGGCTAAACTTTTTACCTGTGGGTTCTCCAAGAAAAAGATGGAAGCTGTACAGAATATCTGTAAATATCATTAACAAATAATTATTTAGCAATAACATTATGGAGAAAATATGTGTAAATTATTATATTTAAGTAGTTAATTTTAATTTTTGGTAGATAGCATTTAAAAGATAAACTAAAACGTTAAAAAACTTATTTAAAAATTGAGAAAAATTCCATTTTTATAAAATACTAATTACTCAAACCTCAATGAAAAGTGTTGTAGACTTTGTATTTAAGATGTATTCTTAAGATTTTATTTATTTTCAGAGAGAGGAGAAGAGAGGGAGAAACAGCAATGTATGGTTGCTTCTCACATGGCCCTCATTGGGGACCTAGCCTGCAACCCAGGCATGTGCCCTGACTGGGAATCAAACCAGGACCCTCTGGTTCCCAGCCCGCACTCAATCCACTGAGCTACACCAGCCGGGAGTATTTAAGATGTATTTAAAAGTGGATAATAAGTGCTATCATTGTAAAAAAAAAAAGGAATATTATTTATAGAATAAAAGTATATCGTTTACGACCAGAAAGAGTCATAAAGTTACAAGAGTTCTTCAATAATAATTAGCGAATTGCTGGAAGCAAGTACTCCAAGTCACTAAGGTCACTGACTCATCCAGTTATAACTGGAGTTGGCACAATTACCAAGGACAAAAGAAAAAGAAAAATGTTGGTGCTTCATATTATGGGGACATAAACTAGTTTTAGGATACGATTTGGAAATCCATTTTACAAGTTAATACATTCATAAAAAGAAAAGAAAACCCGATTGTTTCTGAACATACCCTGTCTCCCAGTCTGAGATTGACACCGTCCAGTTCTAGCAGAGAGAATGCCTGAACTGTGGTCTCCTGCTTCAGCTCCTCTTTCATTTCCTGAGAAGAAAGCCTAGACCAAGCTATGAGGAATCCCACTGAGTTGTTGGCAGGGGAAACATCAAAAGCACACCTGCAGAAAACCCTGGACTCAATCAGCTCTGCCACAACCTCGGGCCTTCCTGGAGGTGGTGGGGGCAATGAGGCAGACAGCTGACCTGGTGGGAGAAAAATACGTAATTTGTAGTTGGGCATCTCAAAAAAAAGAGACTGGCTTATGGGAAAAGCTCACAAAGACTAACTCACGGATTTATAATAAGAGAAAATAAAACACATTTATAGGAAAAATAATTATTCTCTAGCAATCAGCAAAATAGCACATTCTTATTTTCACCAGTAATCATGTAAATATTGATGACAGAGAAATTCGTCAGCCAGTCAAGCTTATATTAATGTATATTGAATATCTCTACCCTTGAAAAGTTTCTAAAAGATAAAACAAACAAAAATAATTTAGGTTTTCTACATTATAATTTTTGTTATAAATAAAAAGTCACTATAATGTAAAATCAAATTACTTACTATTTTACTCTTATAATTTACTCTTATAACTCAATTCTTCATTACTCTGGGTTGAAAGAGCTGTTCCCGATGAGAGTGATTATACTGCCTCAGTGAAATAGACCAGTGTTAAAAAATAGTCTTATTTTCATTTTTCTGAGGTTAAAATGTATGAAGATTCCTCCAGGAACTTCGAGAGATTTTATAATTTTTATCTTTGGGCATTTGCAAGATTAAATCTGCCAATCTAAAATGTTCCTAAATTTTTTAAATGTTTTGTTTTAGAAAAGAGTAAATATTTGAGTGATAAATTTTAAAAGATTCTAAAATGTCCTAAAATGTATAGATTTTTAATAATATACATGATAGTCAAAATATTAATTTTTCAGTTCTATAGAATGTGAAAAATTCTGAGAAACTTTAACCTAAATGTGTGTGGGGGTACTTTATGTATTTTAAAATATTTTAGTGTTATTTTGTTAGACATCAGATCATAAACCCTCATATCTTAAACTAATATTTTGTCAAGCATTTTAAACATTAGGCCAAATCATCATATTCAGACTTGAAGGAAATAATAGACTACTAGTGAATATGAATTGATTTTTAAAAAATGTGTCTCAGTAAAAATATCTTATTAAATAAACTAAGAAAAATAAGTTGATTTATTTTTAAATGGAGAAAAACTACAGATATAATTATTAGGGATAAGAAATGAAAAGTGACTAAAATTAAGTAATTCATGAAAATTAAATTTTTTAATCAATATTTTAAGTAGCATCAACTATCTTGGTGAGCTGATCATTGCTTGCAACAGTGCAGCAAAGAAAATTTGTTAAAAGAAACTTAAAGTTTTCAAAAATGACATGTAAATTATTTCTGCTTGAAAAGTATAATTTTTACTGCATTGTCAACTCTGCTGTTAGCATAAGCTAAATATGTTAATATAGTCTTTTTTATCACAAAACTTTATCTGTTAACTTTTTACTCATTTTTAAGCAAGTGTTACTTGCACAAATTGTGTATGATTTCATGTAGCATTTTTTCCAGTTAATTGCATAAACATTCTGAATTGTATAACAAGTAGCTTAAATATATTGCTTATTCAACGAAGGAAAGTAATTTCACTATAATATATGTGTATTATAAAGATAATCCAAACAGTTAGGCAGAATAGCCAAACAACTATACTTTATGATTAAAGTTACTATTATTAGGAATATTGTCTTATTCTCTTAAGAACTTAAATTACAGGGTGTAATCACATTGAGATTTTCCCATAAAATATTAGATTGTTTAAAGAATACTAGAAAGGGGAATGGAAAATTCATTTACAACTGGAATAGACATAGAAAAGCTATTTAGAGTATTTATTTCAAGGATTATTATAATAAATATTAATTGAAGACAAATTATATTAATTTTAGGCATGATATCTAAATGTTATATAATATGTCCTAATTTCTTTTATGTCATTATGGTTTATTTCACCATAAAGCTTTTTTGTTGAATATGTTAATTATATGGCAACAATCCCATATTCACTTAGATTATTACATCTGGCCAACAGTTGCCCTTGAAAGGCTCATGTTTCAATAAATAATTTTGATTTCTGCCCATCCTTTAGGAACATGTCATAAATTTAATTAGGCAATCTATTTAGGGCGATTTGTCTTAAGGAGTATTATAGCAGGGGATTTCTTAATATTTGAAATAACAAAAATTTTAACTAAGTTTGAAAATTACAGATTGCAAAGGAGAGAAAAATTATGACCACATTAACATCTTGGTGCATTTTTCAAGACTTATTTGGCACAAATGCAGTCATTCACAGGAGACAACAATGAGACTGTGTTGAATAATCTGATTTCTTAGTTTCAGTATATCATGACTATCTACTAATGTCCAAGAATGTATTCCTGCATTTTAATATTACTTATAGAATATTTCATCATTAGGGATACATCAAAAATATTGAATCAACTAGCAGTTATTGTGTGGTTATGATTGTTTCATATTATTAGGAAAATGCTATTATAAAATTGTACCTGCATACTTCTTTAAATATTTCTCTAAACTAGATTTTTGGCAGTAAAATTGCTAGAAACAAATACATGTGGACTTTTAAGATTGTTGAGATAAATTGCTACATTTTCTCATGAAAAAACTCTACAAATATATACACATCTATAGGGTATGAACACACCCATCTCTGCACCTTTGCTGATTCCAGTACTATTTCTTAAAGGCATGATAAAATGACTTTTATTTTTGATATTCACTAAGCTGCATATTGTCAATATTATCATAATTCAACATCTAACGTAAGTCACAGAACATATAAGCCTGTTGAAATTATTAGTTTACAAATACATTATTAAAAATATAATCTGATACTTACGAACACAGTCACCTCCTACTTCAATTTCGTCAGGGCCGCATGGGTGGAATTGTGCATCACCAATGGCTGCAAAAGGTTGGTGTTTTTATATTTATCCAATTGAACATAAAGATATAAATATATTTATATATGATATGTACGAGATGACAGTTCTTCAGAGAGGTATGTTTTAATAGAGACTAAAACATTCCTTTTTTTAAAGATTTTATTTATTTATTTTTAGACAGAGGGGAAGGGAGGGAGAAAGAGAAGGAGATAAACATCAATGTGTGGTTGCCTCTTGCATGCCCCAGTGCCCTGCACAGGGGAACCTGGCCCACAGCCCAGGCATGTGCCCTGACTGGGAATCAAACCAGTGACCTTTTGGTTCACAGGCTGGCACCCAATCCACTGAGCTACACCAGCCAGGGCAAAACATTCCTTTTTTCATAACAAAATTTTTCCTCTTTCAGGATATCAAATAAAGATAATTTGGGTTTATATTTTGAAATGATTATAGCTTCTATATCTTGTTTTCTAAATTTTAGTCTGCATTAAGTAATGTAATATTATAATCTCCAGAAATGTATACAACAGTTAGTTGTCAGTTCCGTAGAAATTGCCTTCCCCATAGTCATGCGCAGGATTACAGAAATATGTCAACGGCTATCATGATGATACTTATAAATCCAATGCCAACGCTGGTTTATTTTGGGACTCTCTTTTCTTTTCCATTGATCTGTTTGTCTATCTTGATGCTAATATAACACTCTGTAGATTAGTGTAACTTTAAAATAAGTCTGAAAGTCAGATAGTGTAAATTGTTCAATTTTGTTCCTTGTCAAAGTAGTTTAGGGATTATAAGTGTTTTCTGTGTCCATATAAATTTTGGAATGAACTTGTCAGTTTCCACACACACAAAAAAGCTTGCTGCAATATTGATTAGGACTGTTTTGGAGCCATACATAATTTTGAGGAGAACTGCCATCTTAACACTGAGTCTTGATTTTATGAGCATGGTTTATCATTCCATTATTTTAGGCCTTCGATAATTTCTGTTAGCAAAAATTTTACAGTTTTAACTTTATAGTTCATGTACATTCTTTCCATATTTATTGCTGAGTATTTTATATATTTGGTACTATTATTGGTCTTTCAGACAAAATTTCTAATTTTCATTGCTAATATAAAGAAATATAACTGATTTTGCATGTTGACCTTTTCCTTCAGCATTGCTAACCTCACTTAATAGCTCCAGGAGCTATTTTGTGGATTCCATTGAATTTTCCAACTAGATGATGAAGTCATTTGTATTTATATTCTTGAGGGATATTTTTTTCATACTTCTCTTTTCTTGTACTGTCTGTATCTGGTTTTAGTTTCAGAAAAACGTTAGCCTGACAGAGCTTAGAAGTAGTTACTCATCTTTATTTTCCTGGAAGAGCTATGTAAAATTGGTACTATTTTTTGTCTAAAAGCAGATAAAAGACTAAAATGGACCCTTAGCCTGTCACACTGAGAGGAAACCAGAGACTCATGGAGACCTGCGCTGACATTTGAAAATGGCCAGCCACATCACCCTCCGCAGCAAACGCCTGCTCCTCATTCACGGTAAGAGGCTGTCACTTCCGTTTGCCATCCGTGCAGTCTAGTCCAAGTTCTAAATGGTATTTTAAGGTAAGCCTTCATTTGCACATCAGAGAGGATAATTCATGTGCATGTCTCATTAATGTCAGACATTAAAAGTGGAAACAAAAATCATTTCCCAGAAATCCCCTCTCCCTAAAACCAGAAGGAGGACTTGAATGTGGTAAAAAAGAGGAATAATGTTGAATATTTAAACCTGAAAAATTTAGTGGGTGGGAGTAGTATTAAAAAACAGGAAATATTTTTTGAGTTTTAAAAGCATGTCATAAAAACGCAAACTTTAAATACTGAATTTTTAAATTCAATGTATACAACAGTAATATTTCTATTGAACTTGTTATTTGTATTTTACATATTTTCAGGTGTGAAAGTTTGTTTTCATTTTTAATAGTTGTAAGTGTTTCTTAAATTAATATAGACTTTTTTTCTATTGAAACACCTACAGAACTTTACACAAATATCTGGTAATGTTATTTGAAATTTTACAAAAATTACCTTTTTTTTTTCTTATGGCAAGAGTACTGAGAGAAATCCAAGAGACATTTTTCAGAATCTCTCATGTTGGCCAGCTAGTGAAGCTGATCCATCTCTCTGGATTTTTCTCCTTCTCAGTGACATGCCATTAACTGAGCAGATGGCAAATTCCCATATTGAACATACTGCTTTCAGGTTCAGGTGGCCAGCAGCTGTGTCAGAAATGTAAAGACTCACTGGCTGACTCTCTCAAGGTAATTGTCCAAAGATTTCTCAATGCACAGAAAATAAATTGCAGAGTTCCCTAAATGTCAGCCACCCCTCCCCTCCCGTTGCCCTTCCAAATCTGTCTTATGCTCTTCCTCACTCCCTGTCCTGCTTTCACTCTCATAAGACCACCACATTCTTACCACCTTAAGGTATCTCGTGTACTGTTGCTCCCTGGGGTGTTCTTCCCCTCAGATATCTGCCCAAGGACTGTTTATCCTCGAACTCTCAGTGGCGGTGCCCTGTTCTCAGCAGAGGCTTTGTCTGGTGACACATCATTCCAAATGTCATCCTCCTCTCACCTCCAGCATTCCCTCCTACAGCCAATCTTAATCTCCTCATCCGTACCATTAATTGTGATTTGTAATTGTACGTATATACTTTGTCACATTTTTGCTGTACTTGTGTTATTTGGGGTTTTCTAGCTTGGAAAGTCTAACAAGCGCAGGATGAACATATTCATAGGTATTGCTCATATAGTTATTATTTGCAAGTGTTGCTTAGTTTAATAACACTGCTATATAACAGTATCTTCCAGTATTTTCAGTCTTCTACATATGAATTTGCTCATAATTAGACTGGGGTTATGGCTTTTGAGGAAGAATACCGTAAAGGAGAAGTGCCCTTGTTATTGCATTTTGTCAGTAGATAAATGACATCATCATTTATAAATATATTATCACCAGTGAGGTTAACCTGTGGTACTTTCACATCAACAATTATTTTTTGAGGGTATTAAGATCTTGACAAAGAATCCTAAACAAATCTGGCTAATTTAAACCAGAAATTTAGCATCACTTGAGCAATAATAGTGACCAAATCTCGTGAGCTTTCCATTCACTCCATATAACCTATCCAGAGAATGGTACAAACACATCAACACACACAGTTCTGTGATTAGCAGTTCATTTGTATTATCCGTGTTTTCTTACCTTCTGCACAATATCCCATACATCCCTGAGTGGGCTGTAGGAAGTACACAAAGAATTGTCCACAATTTCTTACAGACACTGGGATTTGAAAAAGACAACAGTCTTTTGTAGTGCTGAGCAAAAACTGCCATGTGGCACAAGCTGTCAGTTGCTTGATCTCCCCAGGAGGAGGCAGTGTTTCTGAATCTCGCAGAGACAGCCAGATGGGAGCCTGTGTTCCACAATGGTTCATCTTTCGTGTCAGAGAAAACAAAAGGTAAAAATCCAATTCATTTTCACACATGGTAGATAAAGCAATTTTGCATTTTCATCTAAACAACTTTTAAAGTATTCAATACACAATCATGCTTTTAAAAACTCTAATAACTTGTACCTGTGCTATAAAAGAAAAAGTAATGATGGAATAGTGCACTTAAACGTAGATTCCTCATAATTAATATCATCTTACTTGATTTAAATATCTTTATTCCATTTGTTACATTTGTATTATGAACAAGAGAAATTCAGCATCAGATAACAGTAAAGTGGCCGATTCATTCTAAGACAAAATAAGTCAGTCTGAAGTCATCTTAACATACAGCACAAAGATTAACTAACCTTAGAGAGTTTTTTAAAAAATTGCTGGAAATAGTATATGTAAGAAGTTAATATACACTTCAGGAGGCATAAAAAAATCAGGAGAGAAGGAACGGATTTTTCAAAATCTAGTGGAAACAATTGGAAGGCAATTTGAAAAAAAATGAAGTTAAAGCCTCACTTGAGGCCAATTATAAAAATCAGGTTCAGATGAAAAATAGAATTAAATAGGAAATCAACCCAGGGGAAAAAAGAGACTATATATGACCTGGGAAGAACTGAGGCACTTATAAAATGGATGACCTTGGGCATTTAACATCCTTCACTTTTGTATTAGGCGAGTCAGAGCACCCACCTCACAGTGCTATGAAGTGTGCACCAAATAATGCTTATAACACGACTTCTATGCAGCAAGAGCTCAATAACCATTAGCCAGATTATATATATTTTTTAAGATTTTATTCATTTATTTCTTGAGAGAGGGGAAGGAGAAAGAGAGGGAAAGAAACAGCAATGTGTGGTTGCCTCTCACATGACCCTCACTGGGGACCCGGCCTGCAACCCAGGCATGTGCCCTGACTGGGAATCGAACTGGGACTTCTTGGTTCCCAGCCCGCGCTCAATCCACTGAGCTACACCAGCCAGGCCCAGATTATAATTTTTAATGCTATTGTTATTTTCATGCTTAAAAACAAAAGAAAGTCATAGAAGAAAAAATTGATGGTTAAATAATAATTTAAAAAACAAGACAAATAAGAGTTAAATAAAGAGAAAATCACCTGTTAATAACATATTTAGTGTGTATTATATTATTTATGGTTACATTATTATATTTCTTATTTTATTTTAACCATGCAATATCCATTTTAAAATTCTATGATCACAAATGGACAAATTACACAAACATAATTTAAAGAATAAATACAGATATTTAATGAATACATGAGAATATTTAGTACTAGAAAAGGTATTTTTATCTATTGCTACTGGAATTAAAAATTAGCATTATATTTTTGAAAAACAATTTAACTATATGTATTTAAAACCTCAAAAAGACTAAAATAGAAAAATGATTTTATGCATATTTTCTAATTGCAGAATTACTTATAGCAAAAGCCTGAAAGTACACGCACACGCTAATGGTTTAAATAAATATGATGTATGTATGACAGAATAGTATCTTCAAACTGATATAAAGAATTTTTAATGATAGGAAAATGTGAATGTTGTAGCAACAACTGAAAAATAAACATGTTTATCTAACTGAACATAAAGCATGGATCTTACAAAGCAGTGTAAATAAGAGGGAACCATTGAAAAATGTTAATGGTAGAATGAGTGTGTGGGTGGCTTAAAGATGAATGTTATTCTATCAGTTGTCCTTTATTTTCTTTTTTTTTTTTTTAAAGATTTTATTTATTGTCAGAGAGAGGAGAAGGGAGGGAGAAAGAGCAATGTATGGTTGCCTCTCACATGGCCCTCATTGGGGACCTGGCCCGCAACCCAGGCAAGTGCCCCGACTGGGAATCGAACCGGGACCCTCTGGTTCCCAGCCCGCGCTCAATCCACTGAGCTACACCAGCCGGGCAGTTGTCCTTTATTTTCTAAATATTCTGTAATGCACGTAAGTTACTTAAACATTATAAATAAAAATTTATTTACACAGACCTGTATTACCCTGTAGACAAAAAGAAAATTCTATCAATTCTCTAGCTGAATGGTGCAGACTTGGTTCAAGAGAGCATGGAGAACGGGGACAGGGAATACCTTCCCCCCAGGCACAGCCGACCTCCAGGAAAAGAGCACGGGGTGAAAGAGCTGCTTCACCTTCACATTTGTGTGAGGTTCTAGAATCAGTTACAGTTCATTTATCCAGAGAACTAAAATACAGAACCAAAACAGCTCAAACATTTAAGGACGTAGTGAATTTCCTCAAATTTTACTTACAAATTCTGATTTTTTTTTTAGTTTATTGCAAGCAAAATATCACAAAAGTGACAAGCAAATAAACTAAAAGGAGAAAATAAGACACCTGTAATGTTACAACTTAAAATTTGGATATCTTTCCTAAGGGTTTTTTTTTTTCACATTAATATCATGCTTAAAAGGGAAGATAATTCCTGTTTTTCTGTAATTCACAAAATGTGGGTAGCAATAAGGAAAATTAGCCTTCTATTTAAGACTGACAAGAATGGAAGCAGGTTTGCAGGTCACTCGTGGTTAAGTACATGAGCCCTGGAGAATGACAACCTGTGATCCAAACTTGACTAGTTGACCTGCTGGCTCAGTGACTCTGGAGAATTCTGTCTAAGAATATATGTCCCTCACTGTATAATGGAAATAGAAATGGCAGACTGTATTCTAGAGATGCTGGAAAAATTATATGAGATACTGTAGTGGACACTTGGTGGACTGCATGAGCATAGAATAAACTGTTATTCTCTTTATCACATAATATAATAACAGGAATACTCCAGATTAATTCAATCCTGATACAAAGTTAAAATAATAATTCAGCATGCGCAGTACATTGGTTGTAATAATATTCAATCCTCCTATTAAAAATGCATAGGAAAAAGCACATGTAGTTTTTGGTGAGAGTTGAAATACCTCGACACATTTGGTTGGCATCTCAGCAGGTCTGCCAAAGATGAGAAACCGATACCATCCGGCCGCAAGGGAATGGTCACATATCAGGTCCTCAGTGGCTGACGGCTGGAGGTGCAGTGAGTCAAAACGGACACTTCTGTGAGGGCTCTGAAGCAACTGGTGTCCCCCGGGAGAGCACTCCTGAGCTGGGAGGGAAAGACAGGTGTCCTTATGCAAGTGAATTCTTCGTTAAAATAGTTCAGTTCTGAATTAAAATTGATTCCCAAAACAAAATAAACCAAATCAAATCAACCTATAGTTGCACATGA
>PVJI01007569.1:0-76897 GCA_004026765.1 Micronycteris hirsuta
GAGATGTTGAATGCGACGGAGTGATAGATTCTGCAGAGGAAAGACCAGAGCCGGGGCGAGGGAAGCTGTGTGATCACTAGGTTAGAAAGCGTGGTCCAGAAAGGGCTACATGACGTGATCGTGGAGGGCAGCGGGGTGCGCGGCCCCGGGAGGGCTGGGTCCTCAGGAACGTGAGGAGGAGGAGGGTGTGTGATGAAGTCAGGCTGACCGTGGCGGCCCTGCCTGGGTGTGGGATTCTATTCTAATCTTAAGGACAGTTACAGGGTCTGACTTCCCTTTCTAAGTGCAGGTCGCCAAGGCGGGGGTGGGGTGGGGGGTGTGTGTGTGTCAGACGCACCTGCGGCCCGAGGCAGAGAGAGAGGAGTGTGAAGGCTCGGGTAGCTCCAAACTCCTTAGACATATGTATCTGAGCTAATGTTCATTTTACTTATTTTAGAGTAAAGTTTATTTCACTTGACTTTTATTTAAAGCATAAGCTTCTAAAGTAAAGTGTACCTTAACTCGATGGCGTATAAAATCTCCTGAGAACAAAATGAACGTCAAGTCATAATTCACAGGCTGTGGTGATGATCATCTAGAGTCTTGTACCTCCTTCACAGTAGGTCTTGTCTCTCAATGTGCCCCTTAAATTCAGTGGGAAAATTGAAAAGATGGCTTCTAAGCTGGTTGTCATGTATGTGTTCCATCCGACATTGTCTTACCCACGGAACATTACCACTAAATAATTTTGTTCCTGAATTGTGCAGACACCCAGGAGCGTGGGGGCTGCAGGCTTTCAAATAATGCAAATGACATATTTCACACAAGCCCAGCGCCGACAGCCACCGTGCGGATCCATGCGAGAAAGAGAGCCGCATTCAGAGAGCCGGACGCGCGGCTCACAAAAAAGCAATAAACACAGAAATCCTCCAGGAAGCTGGAGCGGTAATTTCATCACAGGATGACAATATCTATATTCCAGAATTCATGCAAAAGCCCTTCCAGGGATGAATAGCTTCTTCAACACTTTGGAAAGCCAGGACTGGTAAACCCACAGAAGCAAAGATTTGCACCTGAAATGCTTAATTGCCATTTTAGTCGCTATGGAGGTGACTGGACTACATTAAAAGGTGACGTCTTGAGTTAGAATAAAGATGAATATCAGCCTTGTCTTATTAGCAGTAGTTTATAGATTTCTGTGTTGATTTTCTGTATCGCTTTGTTGCAAAGATTTTAGAGGTCAGAAGTATTATTTTACCCTTGGCTTTGCCGAGCATAACAAAACATAATTTGAGAAGGGCTTGAGCAGATCAGAAAATTACATTTCTAAAATACATCTCTCAACCGGAGACTATTAGCTAATTTGCCTTAAAACTGAATTTAATTCTGAAAAACATGCATCATGAATTTAAAATACAGCCATCTACAAGATTCTTTTTGAAATGCCTATTTTGTATTTAACAAAAGGAGATATTCCACATGCCTACCTCTTTGATTTTGCGGTTACACATGTAAGCTGCCCTTATTTCCTTCCTAGTCTAAGTAACTTCCGTTGAAATTTCAGCTCAGATGTAATTGTACAGGGATTTCCACTCTGCTCTGAAACTGAGAGCGGAAAGGACACTTGGTTTCTTTGAACACAGCTGAAAACAGAGACCAGGGAGAGACCACTCACTGCTTCTGCAATCTCAGAGACCCCTCTTAACCGGAAAGCTTAGGCCGTTACCTGTTCCGGAAAACTCATTCGCACGAGTCTGATCCGAGAGAGAGCTTGCGGCGAAGTATCTTTTCCTAGTCCAAAAATTTTGAAATGGATACATATCACTGTGTCATTAATCTGTTGAAGATGAACCTTTTCAACAGCCAGGATTTGTAGCGTACTTGTTCTCTTTCCAAGTTCCCTTGTGTTCAGCACCACGGGACGTCTTATGATTGAATACGTGGAATTATAGTATATGAAGATTTAAAAAAACTCAAGGGATTGAACAAAGTTTTCCAGTAGTTAGTCATTAATGGAATCTTAAATCTGGGCTTTAAATACAGACAAAACTAGTTCTAATGATCTCATTAGGGCTTATTAAGGTTATCTATTTAGTTACTATTTGTCAGGAGAATTCAGATGGAAATGAGCTCCTTAGCATATTTAGAAAGGGCTGTTGGTCATTTACTCAGATAAAAGACACACCATTGCTGATTAGTTGTTGTGTAAATAAAGATTCCACCTAGAAGCACGGAACATACTCCTACCTAAAAGTAGCTCTCTGGAAAAATAAGCTTCTCTGCCCAGACTCTCTGCCACATTTTTGCTTGTTTGTACTAATTTAGCTAGAAAATGATGTACTAATTTAGCTAGAAAATGCAGTGGAAGTTAATGAAAAAGTGGAGCAAAAATAGTCTTGACCTTGAGTTGAGTTTTCCTGGGACTTAGGTGAATGTCAGATCGAATGGGGACCTTTGATAGGTGGCCAAAACTTAGGCTTTTAAAGACAAAAATGTGTTTGTTTGCCTTTGACAAAACCTGTCGCCCTATGTTCACACTGCGGAAAACAAACAGCCATCTCAAGGTGCTGGTCTGCTCTTTAAAGGGGATATTGTGCTAGAGCCCGAAGGAAGCTCAAGTTAGTGATGTACGTAAACCTCGGAGGGCAGACAGCGGGGGTGCCCACAGGGAGCGTGCCTGAGGTCCCTGGCCAAGTGCGCGAGTCCTGCCCTCGGAACATGCTGTGACTCGGGGCACAGCAAGTGGGGAGACTGGGGACCACTGCTGTGGGGCGGGGGGGGGCGAAAGGCAAAGCAGTGGTGCGTGGGTCCTGAGTTGAAATCTGTATATTGTCAACAAAAGAATATCTAGACACATAGGAAAGTTTTATAGGAGTTTATTGAGCCAAATTGTTGAGGACCTGGCCAGAAGCAAGATCTCAAGGGATTGAGAAAATGCGCCAGCGAAGGGCAGTTTTGCGATTTCTCGTATGCATTTAGAATCAAAGTAGGAGGTGCAAGGAATGTACATGAAGTCTGTGAGCTATAAATTAAGGGGGCGGGAGAAAGCAAAGCAGGGACACCTCTAGGATTGGCTAAAGTGGAGACAGATACTTCTCTCCCATTGGTGGGTCCACGGTAGTCGACGGTGACATTCGCAGCAGGTAGAGAGGGTGTTCGGGCGGCAAGGAGACAGTGGGGGCTCCTTGGTCTCTGCCCGGGGGCCTGAGCGTGCGCCCTGAGCTGGTCCACGAAAGAAGATTGCCCTGGACGCAGGAGGAGAGTGGGCGGGGCTTCCTCAAGGCAGGCCTGGGGACGTGACAACCCACCTTGGCTGCCCATCTAGGAACTTTTATTTTGAGACCATTTCGTACGTTTGCTTTTTTTTTTTCTTTTATTCCTCAGCTGAGGAAACGTTTTTTTATTGATTTTAGAGAGAGAGGAAAGGGGACAGAGAGAGAGAAAGAAACATGGACGAGTTGCCATGTGAGAAAGAAACATGGACAAGTTGCCCGCCATATGTGCCCCGACCGGGGATCAAACCAGCAGCCTGGGTGTGTGCTCTGACCGGAAAGTGAATCTCAAATCTCAACCTTTTGGTGCATGGGGTGATGCTCCAACCAACTGAGCCACCCCGCCAGGGCTTGTGTGTGGTTACAATTGGCCACCAAGTTTGCAAGTCCCACCACGCAGGCCCCTTCAAGGTCGTCAGGCTTGGTAAATGGCCCCTTTTCATTCACAAGACTTACACCCTAGCAATTTGTTCTCCGCATCGTTTTAACCTGCATCAATAAAATTGAGGCCTTTGCTGGGCTTCCCAAATACAGTCTCAGCAAAGTATGCAGAGTGCGCAGATTTCTTGAAAATACTGAATTTAAAACGACAGTCTCTTTGACTTTTATTACCTTTTCTCAGACGATAAGGGTGGGCTAGGGTGAGCATTACCACATCCGATTGATCTCGAAAGCCTGAAAACCCGACTGGCTTCGTGTTTTTCTGAGCTGGTGTTTTTCTTCTAGCCTCCCACCCCCAGCTTATCTCCGAGTGGGAGGATTGAGATATCTGCTGCCTCTCCAACTCCTGTCTGTTCTCTGCAGTCCACCCAGGGTCTTTCATTTTCAGACTCACAGACTCATCCCTGCACCCCTTTCTCAGTTCGATTCCCACCCCCGGCTCCCACACTCACGGTGCTCCGGACCAGGGAGCCTCTGAACACCCTCGAGGGCATGTACGGCCGTGCCTGGGGATCCCCAGTTTCTCTTCCGTGTGCCGTATCGTCAGAACCGCCCACACCTGTAGGGATCTTTGTAAGAATTTATTTGGGCCAAACCGAGGACAGTTGCTGGGAAGTAAGATCTTCAACGCTGCAGAGAAAGACAGTTCTGCGTTTGGAATTAAGGCAAGAGGGCAGGAGAACATGAGGCGGGGGTTGGGCTGCAGGGTAGTTAAGATCATGCGCTCACTTGAGGGTGGTTGTGCTTATTTCAAAGGTGGGTTCGCCTACACGCACAAGAAAGATGCGCGGGGCTGGCTTCAGGCAAGAGTAAACCTTTTACTGAAGAAGTTAAGTGCCTGGGATGTGACCACGGCCACGACCTGCCCAGTTAGGAGTCTCTGGTCAGATCAACTGTGGGGTTACTTTCTCTAGGACCCCCTTATTCGCCCAGAACACAAACCTATCTCTGAACCCTGTGGCTAAGTTAGAGGCTCCCTTCAGTGACTTCCACATGCCCCTGTAGGCTTCTGTCAAAGCACCTGCCATTTGTGTGGCTATCATTTGTTTACATCTCTGTCCTGCTAGCCTGGACGTTCTATCCACAGAGAAATGCTCTGTCAGTCAGTTTTAATATCCCCCACCCACCAAGTCCCCAGTATGTGGTAGTGGGCACCCGGTGAAAACATGCTCAGGGAACCCACATGCGAGGCAGATGCTAAGTACAGAGCAGGCATCTTCCTGACTATAATTGCTCAAAACACATAAAAGAGTTTGTGCAAGAACTTAGGTAAGTAACTTGCCTTTGACGTGTTCGGCACAGGCCGGGCTGGCTCTCCAAGAAGTTAGCTAGACAAGTTTATCTTTGTCCCCGTGATTTTTCTGTGCTCCTTTAGAGACAGATTCCCAGGTCTGTGCTGCCTCTTCTCACCTGAGATGAACACTCGTCCCCCACCTTCAGGCAGTGATTGCTTATATTCCCAGTGAGTTCCGGCTGCACACTCGCAGCCAGATCTACCCACCCCGTGTTTTCCCTCCTCCCAGCCCCGCCAGCTAAGTCTGTGTGAGTGGGAAACGGTGAGAGGGCTTCGCTGATGAACTGCTGCGGTGTGTACACTTTAATGTGCCTGCGTACACACATACACGAGCAACTTCTGTTTTGCCGTAGAAAAACACTGTATATCCCATTTTATTTTCATCCCTTTCAATCTTAAAACGATGTCATTGTAAGTGCTTTGTCATGCCATTAGAAAGTCTTCACAGTTATCCCCTGTCATAGTTCTGTCATATCCTAGCTCGCCGACAATATAAGGAAAAAGAGCAGACGAACCTAAGGTTGTCGTTAGGGACCCACAGATCCAGACTGTAGAGGCCCAGCCAGCCAGCGGCGAGTCTGCTGTTCTCAGGGTGCTGATGGCCGTGGTCCTAAGGAAGGGCCGACTCTGAGTCAGGTCTCTGCTTGGCGGGACTTTTGCCCCCAGCACAGACTTTGAGCCTCCCCCCCCCCCCAGAGCTAAGCCAACAAAGCTGCCAGAAAAGCCCAGTGCCGTGCCTCCATGCAGTATGCAGAGCTCCCTGGCTGTCCTCCGAGGAACAGTGAGGAACACTTTGAGATAAGAGAACCAAGATGTGGGGGCGGGGGGCAGTGATCCTCTGTGTGTGCCAACTGAACGAGGGTCCATGGGGGGTCACGCTTCCTGACCACAAAGGCCCTCTGCGGACAAGCAGGAATCGGAACAAGAATAGCCACCTGACCGCTGGGACGGGCAGTGGGGTCCTGTGACCTCGGCTTCCTCAAAGCGACAGGCATGAAGTCAGATCTCAAGCCTCCTTATCCTCACCCACACAGAAGAAGGACCTGTAATATAATCCTTTGCAACTACAACTTGGTGGCCTTGAAGTCTCTCCCCAGCTCAAAGAGAAAAACATTTTTTTTGCTTGCAAACACGATACTCTTTTTAAACCAGCTTTCAGGCTAAGATGCCAAGTTGTTCAGGAATGTTCAGTGTGGGTCAAATAAATTACTTTGACTTAAGTAAGGCCCTTTTTTCTCACTACTGTACTAAAAGCAGACAGAAGGAGCTGATGCAGCATGCGTAGGACATTGTCACATAAAACACGAGAAAAAGTTGCACGTCCACCAGAGGACCCTTGACAGGGACAGTGGAGCATTGAGCTGAACTGCAGGTGAAGGGCAAAAGGTCTGGGGCCCTGAATCGCGGCCATGGCCATGGGATTGCATCAGGTGTTGGGCAGCGCCCGTGCCTCCTCCGTCCATGGTGCTGAGCGTTCTTCTCTTGACGGCCGAGGCCGAGCATTCTGACCACAACCGCGATATTCTTCATTCCCTGGCTAGTGTTCTTCCTTGCCATGCTAAGCCCAGTTGTTGTGGCTGATGAAGAACATTTATGAATGCCCTTCTGAACTCAGAGGAACGAGTCATACATACAGGCTTTATAGCACAGTATTTTCCTGAAATTCATATTCTATTAAAATTATGATGAGCCAATTCTTGGGAAACTTAGATCAAGTTCTTCATTTCTGGATATCTCCATCTCTTTAAAAAAATCTTGTAATGGTAATAACTTTATTCAGTAGTACTACTTATCTAAATTCACATGACTTACAAGTAATTTTTACTTTTACTCAAAGCACACGATGTTACTTTTCTCAATAAAAATGTTGTAGGATACATCTGATACGGAATGTTTACTTTATACAATTTTGGGTGGAGGAAAGAAACTTGTACTACAAGGAAGGGAAGGGGTTTTCTTAGAAAATTGCTCATCTAAGTGGAGAAACCCAAAATGTGCTGACTTATCAGTAGAGAGATTACAAGTTTGAAACCGAGCAAGTCATCAGGAGCCCCGGAATGACTAAAGAAAAGTTGTGCTAACAAGTTTAAAGAGAAGTTTAAAATACCAGGTTTATCTCATAATCAGTATTGATAATTAAAAAATACTTACCATGGTGACAAAAATTCTGCCACATTCAGCCCCCAGAGTTGGGGCTGATAAAGGCAACTCTTACTCTTAAAACAATTTTTGTAGGGTGTATTATATCTGGATGGTAAAGAGACTGATTCAATACTGTATCCATTAAATGTATGTTTATAAGAGAGCCTTCCAGAGGTGAGGTAAAATTCTAGACTCTGAGCTGAGAGGTCAGAACAGCAGGTGAGGGTGGGGAGGACAAATAAGCAGTAAGTACAGGTAACTTCAGGTGCTCCTAACTGCCGTGAAAATAGCAAGACGAGGTGATATCACTGCAATAAAGCTGTGGGGCTTTAGGTGGGGGCTCAGGGCAGGTGTCTCTGAGAATAACATTCGAGTGGGGACTCATTGGATGCCGAGTTGCCGATTGTGCAGTGATGTGGACTGTTCCAACCCCAGGTAGAGGGGAAGGGCGCACAGAGGCCCTCCTCCCTCGGGTCTGAGGGGCAACAGACACCAGCAAGGTGGGAGTGTGGTGAACTGACCAAGAGCAGCATGATGTAATTTGTCACTAGGATCCCTGGCCCCCCCGTTGGGGGGGGCAGTGTCCACACATCAAGGGGATGGTGGATAAAAACTGACTCCGTCATTATCTATGGAGGAGACATTGAAGGGTTTTTTTTTTTCTTTTAAGAAAAGACAAGGCAAAAATCTCACTCAAAACTGTAAAGTTTTACCTTTCCCATAACTAAATTTTGACACATGCCAGAGACTAATGTTTCTCTGAAAATAACAACACTCTTAGGTCCTGAAATCTCGGCAGGTGTTTATTCAAACTTTGCCTTGATCGAAAAATGCCTGGTGTGGTGGTCAAAACAGGCTCATCTTAGGTTCTGGCTTAAATACTTCTTAGCTTGGCGAGTGGGGGCGGCGGACGGTGCTCACTTGGTCCATCTTTCTTGTCTGTGAAGTATGGCAATAGCTGTGAGGGCCAGCTGACATCCAGGATGCTTCACTAGGGATAACAATGGAAAAAATTATCACTACCTAAAAGTGCAAGTAGAAAATGTATGCTATGCCTTTTTCTTAACTTAGTAAAGCAGATGTAATCAACGCTGGTATTGTTTCAGTGAATCAGTTGAGTTTCCACTCAGAAATCGATAGACCGAGCAGAAGAAGTTGCCATACTGCATCTGAAATCGGGATGGCCCGTCCCAGCCATCTGTGACGAACCCAAAAGAGCTGGACTGTGGTCTAGTTCTTCCGACGGCTTCTGCATGGTTCTCGCTGCCACAGCACCAATCTGATGCCATCGTCAGCCATTAATTTAGATCAAAACCTGCAGTAGGGACTATCGAGGCCATTTGCAGTCCTCTCATCAGGACTTGGCATGTGAAGATGTAATCACCACATGAGGGGAGTGATTCTTCAGTCGCCTGAGATAGGTGCTTAACATTTGATTTTTGTTGTTGTTGTAATCATTATCACACTCAATCTCATAGAATGCCTTGTCAGGCCCAGTAAAAAGTAAAATGAAGATTTCTGATCCTTATCTATTAAGCCAGAAGACAGATGGCAAAGAGAAATGTATTAATTTAGAAAAAAATGCTCTTTTTAATGTTTTGTTCTTAATCACAATAGAGGGTGTAGGTTTTCTTTACTCTAAACTTGATTCCTACCACATTTTCTTAAGTGTAAAGAATAGTGACCAGCGCCCTGGCTGGTGTGGCTCAGTGGATTGAGTGTCAGCCTGCAAACCAAAGGGTTGCGGGTTTGATTCCCAATCAGGCCACATGCCTTGGTCGTGGGCCAGGTCCCCAGTAGGGGGCGCGCGAGAGGCAACCACACACTGATGTTTCTCTCCCTCTCTTCCTCCCTTCCCCTGTTTCTATAAATAAATAAATAAAATCTTTAAAAAAAATAAAAAAAACCCAGCAATGTTTAAAATAAAAAAGAATAGTGACTGCAGAAGCTGGGAAACCTCACAGTATTATTTTAAGAGTTACTAAAATTACAAACAATTCGTTTATAAGTGTTGAGGACTCATTACCTATCATTTCACCTATATTCCATTTGTTTCTAAATGCAGATTAACATTTTTTCAAGTTTTATTCTATATTGTAATCATGGTGGGGAAATGGTATTCCAGGCTCAGACAGAAGTCTGATAGTGATTTCATGGGGCAGAATTTTATCTGGGATTCAGGGAACTTGAATAGCATTTCCAATTCTTCCATGCAATTTCTCCTCTTCTCCTTCCTGTAGGCGTATGGAAAACACGTTCCTGGTATAAAAAGCTAAGAGGAAAAAACCCCGCAGTTTAATCTGAGTGTTAGGAAAAGGATCACAAATCCTGCTGCAGTATTTTGTATTTAAGCGAGTTTCTGTGTAGGCCCGTGACATGCCCCCGGGGAGCCGAGTATTGACAAGCAAGCTTTGGCGATCGAGGTCAAGCTTGCTGCATTAACACGGCTCCAGTCTTGCACTGGCACCGTAACCCAAGCCTGAGGATGCTCATCTTACCCCCACTTCCTGGGGCTTTATGGATGATACTGTGCACTTCAATCAGGGATTCTCACTGTATCTTAAACGCTGCAACCGTGGATTCATTTGCTTTGAGAACATGCGAGTCCTTATCATGTTCACGGTGGAAATTATAAAGGAAGTGTGACATGCATTGTTTTCTCTCCCAGCATGGGCCCAGCATAAAACCAACTACACACCTAAGCCTGATATTATCTTTTCTACCAGAAAATGTCTTATAATTCCCACCTCCTAAAGGGAAAGAGATAGAAGAAGAATGTTATTACCCTTTATTCTTTTTCCAGTAAAAGCAAATGCATTCCAAATTGCTAATTCTTTAGAAGCTTTGATTCAAATTTCATATAAAATATCAGTCATAAAAATATTCATTTATTCTTCGCTGTGACTCTAAAAACTCAAATGAAAATCTTTTAATAACAATAGTATTTATAGAACTTAAAATTAATCATCTCTAAGTGTTAGAGGAAAATTTAACCCTTTCAGTCTTTCCAGAAGTCGAGGTATGGATTTCACTCACCACAAAGAGGTAACGGTGCTGGCGGGGGTGGTAAGAACTAATATTCATTGAGGGCTTGGAACGTGTCCGGCTCTGCGTGGGACATTTCACAGACACTCTTTTACTTAACTCTCTGAGGACATGCGCTCAGAGGAGCTTCAGGAGCGCGTCTGGCCGTGCCCACTCTGCCCTGACACGGGCCTCACTTTGGTTCCCTCGGGTGGCCCTGCAGTCGGCGGTCGTTCCGTGTTTCTCCTGCCCCCCCGCCCCCAGAGCTGGTGCATACAGGAAGAGGCACGGGCGCATTGCTCCTGTCCAGGTTGTTTCCCTCTAGTGCCAGAGGGAAAAGAAGGAAGGGCATGGGGATGGGGATGGGCCAGAAAGGCCCCCCCAAAGGGTGTAGCATCCAGTGCGGGCCTTGAAGGCTGCGTGGGAGAAGGGGTGAAGAACATTCCGGGCTGTGGGAACCCCAAGAGAAATGACAGGCGTGAATGTTTTGATATCCTTAAGGAACTGTGATGAGGTCAGTGAGTCAGGAGTTACTGGGTCGAGGCCACTTGCCTGATGCAAGGAACTTACTGAGTTGAAGTCCAAAACACACCTACCAGCTAGTGGCTAGTGGCCAGTAGATTTTACATGAAAATCCCCTTCAAAATCTATTCAATAAACTGCCCAGGAAGAGAGCTCCGTGCTTTGCCGACGCCCTGTGTGTCAAACTTCTCAGTCATCCTGGACTAAGTGTGCATCGTCAGGCAGCCATCAACCGCTCAGCCACATGCCAGCGGTCATTTGGCCGGCCGGCCACTCATGCCCTTGTTCCTCGTGCTCAGCATGTGCGTTCTCGGTGCTGTGCCGTCTTCGAAAGCATTTCTGAAGTTTGGGATGCCTGAGCTCCACTTCCCTGATGTTGTACTTTTGCTGATCACCTTCTCCAAGTACGTCCTGGGACCCACCGCCCTCGGGACTCCCTTGGGACTGCCCAGTCGTTGTCTTTGGCATTTAGATATGTAACGTTAGACAGTCACAGTTTGATTTCAAACCCTGTCTCCAGCAAAAGATAACTCTATTTAGGCTGGAGTCCTGCTTTCTCTCTGTAGTAGACAAAATGCAGCTTTGCTTTTGAAAAACAAACATCATCGTGTTTGTTTTTAAGCAAACACATTAAATAAAGCGTGTGTGTGTGTGTGTGTGTGTGTAGTCTGTCTGGAAAAAGTCCAGCCATTGTTAGTACAGTAAGAATGGTCTGTGCAACATTGACACAACCTGGCAGCCAAGGAGAGTGGACTGGAGTGCGCATGTGTGAACAATGACAACTTCACTGTACTAGTCAGTGGGGGCGGTAGACAGCATTGAGTGAGCGTGTGTGCTGTGTGGCTGCCACATTCAAAATGAGAGAGTAGAGCAATGAATCTGCATCAGACTTTGCGCTAAACTTGAGCATTCCTCTGTGGAAACTATTCAAATGATTCAGAAGGCCGCAGCTGTGGACAACTGGTGATTGGCAGCTTCATCACGACAGTGCGCCCGCTCATGCATGCTGTCTCGTGCAGAGGTTTTTGGCAAAACACTAAATCCCCCAAGTGACTCAGCCCTGCTACAGCCCAGATTTGGCGCCCTGTGACGTCTGGCTTTTACCGGAACTAAAATCACCTTTGAAAGGGAAGAGATTTCAGATCATCGATGAGATTCAGGAAAATGCCACGGGGCAGCTGATGGAGGTTGGGAGACCTGTGTGAGACCACCACATGGACTGAGGTGTCATTGTCCCATGTTCCTTGTGTCTCGTCTCTTCAATAAATGTGTCTGGTTCGCACAGTAAGTGGCTGGGTACTTTCTGGACAGACAGGTGTATGTCCATGTAACTAGCTGAATAGGTTAACTCCAGGGTAATTGTAAGAGGTATCAGAAACACTCTTATTTCCAGCCCATACTTTTGCCATAAATGAAGACGCTCTCAAACCACCCGTTTAGGAAGCATGTATATGGGGTACTCCTCCGATAAAATGACCAGCACACCTATACAGGATACTTTCCTGTAATTCTTGAATATACGTCTTTCTCTTGTCAGTAAGAAAAGTTCCATATGCATTTGTTATCCAAAGATACAGAAATCTGGAAAAAGCTAAATATTTAGATACTGACGTCACTCGTTACAAAACCATAATTACACAAGAGCAAGTTCTTTTCAAACAGGAAGTCTTCCTGGCACCCGATGTTCCGATGCCCCCAGTGCTGATTCGCCAGCCGTTTCTATAGTTACCATTCTACGAGCATCTGCCAGTCTGGAGACTGATTGATGTTTCGGAATAAAGCACACTTACTACACGTTGCCACCTTCAGGGGAGCGATAGAATAACCTACAGCGCTTTTGGAGAAGCAATGATGCCTTATATTTCTGGAACTAATCACTGCTGAAGAAAGTAAAAGGATAAAAACATAATATTTTTTTCCCACGAAGACCTTTCATTGCATTACACGCCATTCAACTAGGAAATGATTATCGCGTGTCGTCTGCCGGGAGTGACAGTGGTGAAGGTGCCGTTCCGTGCGCGTGGAGGGGTGCGCGCGCGCCGACCCGTCTCTGCGGCCACAGCCCGAGTCGTTTCCCGGTTCCTGTCTGACTAGCCCGCCTTGAACAACGCGGGGGAAGAGAGGATGCGAATAGAGAACAAGAATGAAAACTCTCGAGTTTGAACGCCCGCGAAACTTAATGATGTTAATATAATTGTTTCATTATTTCCCTGCTTCTTCCAAATTATCGCTGTCCAGTTTTCAGGCGCCAGTCCTTGAAGCCCCCGCCCTCATTAGCCACCTTGACCTTTGGCGCTGACCTGGGCTTAGCCGTGCCACCTGAGCCCACCTGCTGACCTCAAGTCACTACCCGGCCTTGACTTGAACACTTTGGTCCGTGGTTCACTGGCCTTTCTGTCACTCCAAACTCAGCCACTATTAGTGAGAGACAGGAATTATAAAAGCCCTTCAAGTTCCAGCTAGCACGCAGCAAAGGGTGGATCAAGCTCGTGGGTGCTATTGAGAGAGGAAAGCAGACATCATATCAAGGCTGGGTGACCTGCCCCTGCATCCGCGGTTCTTCAGGTGGATGGCGGCATAGCGAAAGCTCGGCACTGGCGTCCACTGTCGCAGTCTCTGGGCCCCGGGCCGCTGCCCACGAACGGGACATTCACAGAGCCCCAGCAACATGGCACGCGGTGCGCGGCCGACCGAAACGTAAATGGTGCGCTACGGTCCGTGTTCTTCCGTAGCTCGGATGTTCCCACCGAGGAAAGCTCGGGTGCTCACCTGAGTCCAAACTGATCATCCTCTATAAGCCCTAGAAACGATGCTGGTCAGCAACCTTAACCTCTGAGTCTTCCTGGTGCCCCTCACCTTAGTCTGCACACCCCATTAACCCTGTGTGGCCGGTCTTTGAACCCGCTTTCTGTCTCGGTAGCCTCGGTGTCACCCAAGACCTTGCACTTCAAGACAAATTTTAAATAACCTGTAATGATCGCCTGCCTTGCCCTCTGCTCTCCTGATCCTGTGTAAGACCACTGCCGTACGTAAAGTCTGACGGGCCAGCTGAGCCGCTGACCGCTCAGCGCAGGGCTCTCCGAGCACTTCCATGCCCACAAGGAAACGTCCGCAGTGCTGAGGGCGGAGGTTAGGACCCTCCCCGAACGGTCCATGGCACCTCCCGCTGCCTTCATGGGATTTCTCGTGGAAGCCAACCCTGAGACAAAGCTGGATGCAGGGAGTTGATCTGGGCATCGATCTCAGGAAGCAGGCAGGAGGGAGCACAAGGCAAGAAGCAGCAGAAGCCACAGTTGCAACTCCTGAGAAGCACAGGAGGGCAGAAGGCCTTGCAGGGTTGCCCACCTGGAGGATGGCAGCCTGGGCTTTGACCCAGGGTTGCCCTTCAGTCCCCAATTGAGGGTTGACAGCGGGGGGGGGGGCAAGGGGGGGTTGCAGTGTTCCTCTGTCTGTGGGTGTGGTTGTACAGACCATGCAGGCTCCTGCCCTGTTCTCAGAGCCCAGGGCAAAGGCAGAAAGGAGCCTAGCAGGACGGGAGGGGAGCCTCTGCCCCTGCTGGGGGAGAAGGAGCAGTCATGGAGCCGCGCCTCAGCGACAGCCCACGGCCCGTGGCTGAGCTCACAGCAGGTGGAGGAGACAAGATGACACAGAGTGACACTCTCCCTCCAGGCCTGTCCTTTTCCTGTCCCTCTCAGCCCTTCCTTCACGCGAGGTCTGGTGAACGCCTGGTGTTCCAGTTGCTTCCAGATCTTTATCCTGCGGCTCGTGCATTTCGTTCCCTCTCTGCAACCCCTGTCCCTGCCTTCTCCGCTGTCTGAACTGCCATCGGGTCCTAAGGCTTCGCTCATATCATCTTCAGTGACAAGCTCTCAATGACTGAGATTTTATAAATATGTGAGTCTAGGATATATTTTAATATTATCTAACCTATTATTGAAATAATCCTGTGCCTCTTTTTGTTCAGTACGTTTCATAATTTTGCTCCACTTTCCGTTCCTCCTTTGAAACGTGAAGTGTCTAGAATGCGCTCGCTCAGAATTTTGCTTGGCATGGTGCTATGCTCAGAGTAGTTTTTCAGACATCACCACGCCCTCGGTCTCCCGACTTCTTTTTGCCAATTGTGGGTCTTGCGATTGCCAAAGGCATTGTTGGGGTTGTGGCCTGACTGTGGACTCCCCAGATTTGTAGGTTGAAATCCCCACACCTCCTGTGATGACATTGGGAGGGGGCCCTTTGGGAGCAGATTAGGTCACGAGGGGGGAGCCCTGGTGAGTGGATTAGTGCCCTTGGAGAGACCCCAGAGGGAGCCGGAGAACGAAGAGTCTGCTGTTACCGGGTCTGCCCCCACATGGAAACACTTACCGGCATTTTAGTAGGAGCGCGTAGAGACGTCCTGGAGGGAAAGCGTTCGGTCACTCAGACATTCTCATTCTCACCGTAGACGCCCAAACCTTTGTAGGAAAATAAAATCCCAAGATAGGCAGACGTGAGAGAATGCAGAATCCACGGTCATCCAGCCATACGGATTTCACGTGGGAAGTTTCCCGAAGAGCCTGGGTCCCATCAGCCTCTCCTCAGAGGCGCGGACTGAGAGAAAAACCTCTGTTTTGTGTAGAAATGCCCCGCACAGCACGTCTCCCTTGCAGTCAGGCGCGCCCTGCCGGAGGCCAGTGTGATGTCTGGACGAAGCCAGAATTCACGGTGGCAATGAAGAGCTCACCCCACGCGCAGAGCTCGGGCCGGACCGCGGCCCCGAAGCTCCCATCATGCCTGTGACCCAGCCTCCCACGCCAGGCGCTCTCGCATCAAAACTTCTATTTTAGCCTCGGAGTCTTGGCCTCTTGGAATGCTCTCAGCAAGTAAAATCTTTCCTCTTTGTCTGGGCGAATCTTCTGAAGTATAAAGTGTTGAAATAAATGGCTTATGACATGTATAGTGTGGAAATAAACGTTTATTTTAACACTTCATAAGTCATGAGCCATTTATTTTAACACTTTTCACTTGAAGTGTTTAAATAATAGATTTTATACAGGGATGTGTCATCCACTCTGTTTAATGTAAAAGCGAATATGTAAATATATCCATCTATCTAATCTGGATTTTACACCCTTTGACTGCCAAACAGCCCGGTTGCCATAGTTTCTGGAGTCAGCCGAAATTTCATTTTCTGCTCTTTCGTTTTTACTCGATAGGTGATTTGGTGATACAGAGGTGATTGGACATCACTCCATTAGTGGAGAAATGGTTAAATACATCCTTGTTTTCAGACACCTGACGTGACAGCGAAGACTAGAGCTGACAGTGAAATGCTTTTATAATTAAAACACCTTTCACTGGAAAGTGTCTCGATTTGTCCAGTCGTTTTTAGGACTAATAGCAGCTGGTTTGCAGGGCTCTTTTTGAGCCTTCTTACAGATATGTAGCCTAGGGCCGTATCTGCACGGACATACGTACTACATGCAAGTACTCACTTTTCCACGGGAGACAGCGTGGAAAGCAGCTCTGATGTGGGAGGCGGCAGATCTGCAGCGAATCCGAGGTCTCCGTTTTACTCTCACCGGGCAGGGTAAATCACCACTCCGAGCACCCCAAGTAAGGGCTCCTGGGACCTCCTGAGATTTCAGTGAAGTAGCATGCTTTTGCAAAAGTGTGAATAGAGCACTTTGTACGTGATAGGCAGTTCAGTAAAAGATAGCTATTATTACCGCTGTTACTTGGAGCAGGAAATGTCAATTAATAAAAACTATACGTGCTTTGTTTAAAAAAAAATCTATTTCCAGTATTCACAAGTTTGTGTCTTTGTTTTTGTCAAATGGTACAGACGGCTGCTACTTTTGTAAGAGCAGGAGGAGCCCCCCTGCCCGTGTCGAATATTAATAGGCCATGGAGACGTGGGGTTGTTTGCGGGCTCTCTGTTCTCTCCCGTTCGTCTGTGTGTTGGTTCTTATGTCAGTGCCAGACCGTTTTGATTACAGCAGCCTTGTAGTGTAGTTTGATGTCAGGTATCGTGGTCCCTCCGACTTTGTTGTTCTTTCTCAATATTGCTGCAGCTATCCAGGACCATTTATGGTTCCATATAAATTTTTGAAATGTTTGTTCTATATCCGTGAAATATGTCCTTGGTATTTAATAGGGATTGCGTTGAATCGGTAAATTGCTTTGGGTAGTGTGGATATTTTGATGATGTTAATTCTTCCGATCCATGAACACAATATATGCTTCCATTTATGTGTGTCTTCCTTAATTTCCTTCTTCAGTGTTGTGTAGCTTTCTGAGTGCGGGTCTTTTACCTCCTTGGGGAGGTTTATTCCCGGGTACTTTCTTTTTCTTGTTGCTATAGCAAAGGGGATATTTTTCCTGATATTTCATTGTTGGTGTACAAAAATGCCTTTGATTTCCGAGTATTGACTTTGTATCCCACTGCTTTGCCAAAGTCATTTATTAGGTCAGGTATTTTTGTGGGGTCTACAGGTGTCAGGGAAACGGAGACAACTGTACTTGAAAAACAATTTTAAAAAGAATATTTAAAAAAAGAGAGCAGGAGGCATCCAAATGCTGTATAAGGGATTAAAAAATAAATGTTTTGTTTTAGAATGCCTTTGAATTTACAGAAAAGTTTAAGATAGTACCTAGACCCCTCACCTACTTTATTTTATTTTGTTTTTTGTAAACCTTTTTAATGAGTTAGCTACCTTTAAGGATTCATCTTGTAGAGGATGCATGTATTTTAATTCCAGAAGTCAGAAAGTCATTGCACCAATTGTCTGGTGTTTACCCTTTTGAATTATAAGAAGAGCAATGATAGCGCACCGGTACAGTTTTATCTTCCATGCCTTTCATGGTGGTTGGCATAGCCATTTAACAAATAGCTGGGGAAGGAACTAAGGAATGAACGAACAAATGGAGGAGGAAAGGGGACACTTTATGGTATAATTCTAAAGTAATCTAAAGCCATGTTGGATTTGCACGAGGAGACACTGAAATCAGATGAGGAAATATCCCCTTGCCCTCGAGCCGCTGATAAAACAAAGGTAAACCCAGACCCTGCAGGCAGGCAATAGGTTCCCTAGGCTGGGTTTAACGGCATAAATCCTTGATTAAGAACCAAGAAGTCTGGGGACTGGAATTTGTCTTTTTGCTAAAAAGCTAGAGTTGTAGGCCTTAATAACTGACATTTTTTAATTCCTGTTTATTCTATTACGGTTGTCCCAATTTTCCCCCTTTGCCCTCCTCCACCCAGCCCACCCCAGCCCCCACTCCCAAGGTCCACCCCACCCCATTGTCCGTGACCGCAGGTCAGTCATGCATGTTCTTTGACGAGCCCCTTCCCCTTCTTTCCACCCCCCATCCCCCCCCTCAGGTCACTGTCAGTCTGCTTCCTGTTTCCTGGTCTCTGGTTCTGTTTTGCTCATTACTTTATTTTGTTCATTAGAATCCTCTTATAAGCGAGGTCATCGACTGGCTTATTTCACATAGCATAATAGTCTCCAATAATTTCTTTTATTTTTAATTGGAAGGAGTATTTTAATGTAAGAACTTACCCATGTAATGTCTTGTGGTAGAAAGTAGTTGTGCCAAAGCTTTTATTTTGAAGGCTAACAACGTGCTGTGAAATGAAGGGGAAAAACCCCTGTGAGAAAAATAGAGAGAAACCCAAAGAAGGGGCGTGGTCCCTGGGGCCTAGTATCAAGGGGCGTGGCCTGCGGGGGCGTGGCCTGCGGGGGCCACTTGGAACCCTCAGTCCTCATAGCGACAGGCTATTTTCCTGTATATAAACATCTCCCTGACCAATCTAGATCAGCTGAAATAGTCAATTAAGACATGGAAGAGCAAATGTTTGCTTTTGTTTCCCTGTACCAGAAAATTTTTTAAGGAATCATTAAAATCTGAGTAGTGAGAAAGCTCCAGAAAGACTACAAAGACGGACATTTCTTTTCCATTTGACATTTTCCAGTGTCTATAAATGCTATTGATTTCAAATTCTAAATTATTTCACTTGTGAACACGCCTTGTAGAATCATCGCGGTGCTGTTTGCATGGGCTTGTAATTATTGATTGCAACATTATATTCTCCATAAATGTGCCACTGCGAATAATTTAACTTGTTAGCATTTTGTTTGCCCACAGTCTTTGGCGGGCTAGCCCTTCTTGGCATTCACAGATGTTTCTCTAGTTCATTTTGTGCCGATACGGGACATACATCATTTTCCCCTGAAGCTTTTTATTACTTGGCCTTTTTAAATTTTAGATTTCAAGAGCTTCCCTATAGCCACTGAGCATTTAGTAAGTAAGAACTCTAGGAGTCTTATGATTGGCGTTTTGGAGATCATAAATAAATGATCTTTCAAGCCACCTCCTGACCTGGAGCACACCAGTTCCCACATCTTCTTTCTTATTGCCTAGGGCGAAACAAATATTGTGTTAGGGGACAGGAGGACTTCGTGACTGCTGGCCCTGCCTGCACTCATTGCTGATGTGCTTAAAAGATCTGAAAGACCAGCGTAGTCTAATGTGATTTCTGTCAGCATCTGCGCCATCACAGAGAGTCTCTGAGCTCAGTAGAGAAAACAGTGTATAGCAGTTCAGGCTCAGCTCACCGAAAATGGCTCTCCTCTTGACGCCCGGAAGCCGGCTTCTGGCCGCACATCTGTGATGCCTGCCCAGTGCCCGACTCCGAGTGGCCCAGTGCTATTTGGAGTCGTTATGCACAATCGAAGCGTTTGGATGATGAAACACTTACGGCAACCATGCAGATTGAACGAGGAAAAACATATGCACGGCATTGCTGCTTAGGCGTGTGCGTTACATACCGACTGCCTGTCCTCTTCTGCCCCGTGGGCCCGTGAGCAGGCTGTCTCCTTTCCAGGCCTGCAGAAGTCCGCTCAGTGCCATTTGGCAAGGTGTTGGAGCGCGGGGCTTACACACGCGCCAGATCCGCCCGAGCATCCACGCCAGGCCACACAGGGACGACCTCCATTTGACAAGGGCCTGAAATTCCACCAGAACACATACGCGACTGGAGAAGTAGCAAACAGAGAGAGGTGGTTTCATGGCCAACCTGTCATTGACTTGACAGAAGCCATAAGCCAAATACCCTTTAAAGGTTCAGCTGGGAGGATGAGCTGACAATGACTGCGTGGCGTGAGGAGCCGCGCCCCGAGGGCTCGCTCTCCCGCTTTGGAGAGGTAGCGACGGCCACCCAGAGCACGCAGGGCAGCAAGTGCAGAAACGGAAACGCTCACTCTCTGGTAACAGCGTTTGTGATCAGTGGATGACAGGTTTGGAATTTGGCTCTGGGGCCCAAACTTAACACAACAGCCAGCGAATAGCCAGTGGCCTCGGTACCTGCCGGGCCGTGCCCCGTGCTCAGCACAGCTGGCGCGCCCCGGGTCGGGATTCAGACCGACCCCTGTCTTTCTGTTTGGCTCATCCTCGAGCTCCTCGCGTCCTCAGTCCTAACAAGCAGTGGTCAGATGACCGCACCTGGTAGATGTGTGCGCGCACCTGCTTACGGGTGATGTCTGTGGCTTCTCGAAAAGCATTGCCTTCAAGAAACTTTCCTGGAGACTGCAAACACTGAACAACACCCTGAGACCTGCTCCTGTTGGCTCGCCTGCTTCCCCAAGTTCAACTTCCCTGGTGTGCTGCCGAGATGGTCCTTCATCCCCTTTCCTTTCAAAGATTCACTGTCTCGCTTGCAGATGTTGTCCCTGTCCGCAAATGGGAAGGAGCTCTCATAGTTTGTGAATGAAGCCTTTGAATGATCAAAAGACACCTTACAAGTGAATCCCCCTGGGAGAGGCGCACTTTGGAGGCGCACTTGGTTGGTGCTTATATGCAATTACATACTTTCAATTTTTTGAATGAGGTGTATTTTACATATGAGACAATGTACAGGAATTCAATGTCACCTAAACTAGCTTTCAAAGTCCTATACATGTGTAGTAACTATGATCTGAAACACGACAGAAGGTATTGGTTTCACACCAGAAAAGTCCCTTGTATCCAGCTGAAACTGGTATTACCAGGGATTCTTTTCACCTGTCCCGAGTGAAATGGTGTCCCTGAATCCTGTCTTCTCCCTCAGCCTTGTCCTGGTCTTCCATACAGTTTGAATTTCTTCCACGTGCACTTACTGGAATTTGGATCTGGGTGGCGTTGACCCCGTAGGGCAGTTTGGAGAGTTTGAACGTCCCCACAGGACCGGCCCGTCCAGCCTTGGAACGTGGTCCATCTCTTCTTTTCCTTCAGCCTCTTTGGTTTTTCTCTAGAATATTCTGTAGTTGTCCGTGTAGCAATCTTGCGTACCTTTCACACATGCATTCCTAGCTGTTGCTGTTTTGTGGAATCGAAATGTTGTTTTACATTTCAATTACCGATTGCTTATAGCTACTGCATAAAAAAGGATGCGCTTGTAGAATATAGAAAGTGTGGAATTATAATGTTTTACCACTGAGCACAGCGGTAGCTCTCGGCTGTCCGTGAGGTGCTCTTCATCGGAGTGGGGAGATTGTGGCCTCTTATTCCTACCTGCTTGGCCCTTTAACCATGTGCCGAGTTTGAGTTTTCCCACACGTACCGTCTGCACTCTTTTGAGGACTGACTGTGTTTCTCTCTCTCTCTCTCTCTCTTTTTAATGTTATGTCAACATGGTGACTTACATGAACTGATTCCCAAAGGTTAACCCAACTCCACATGCCCAGGGTAAACCACGTGTGGTCACGGTGCTTTGGTTATCCCTTTTATGAACTGCTGCATAAGTTTTCTTACACATTTTAGGAAAGATGCTGGAGTCTACGTTGATGCAGGATATTGGGCTACAATTTTGTTTTCTTTTTAGTGTATTTCTCAGGTTTGGGGATCAGGATTATGCTGGCCTCCCCAAATGAACGGGGATGGGCTCCACCTTCTCTCTTCTGCAAGAGTACGTGAGACGGGCGCGGTTTCCCCCTTGAATTTGCTAGAATTAACTGCGAGGCCAGCTGGGTCCGCAGCCTGCTCAGTGCTGCTGTTGTCGAGATGAATGCAGTCCTGTGATAGGCATGGGGCTCTTCTTTCATTTTGAATTTCTGGGGGCGTTTTTTGTTGTCAGATTTAGTTCATTGTGTTCTGCTTGGAATTTGCCCACTGCATTTCAGTTGTTGCATTTACGGCAGAAAGGGGTGCGTACCGTTCCCTTACTATAGTGTTACTGGTTTAGAATCTTTGGTGATGGTTTTGCTTGTCAGGCGCTCATTATTACCTTGTCACTGTGTTACCTGTTCAACACGGGCTATCTTTCTTGATTTTAGCTGGTTCTCTCTGGGTCCATTAGAAACTCCCACTCCACGGTTATCCAAATACCTACTGGCTTCCAACCACTCACTGGAGGAGTGTCTGAGCTTATAGTCCTCAAAACTAAACTCTCAGGGTGCCAGAGGCCACAGCGATGTGCATAGGCTGGGAGGAGTGACCGGTCCTGGCCCGCAGTTGCCTGGCAGGCCGGCAGCAGAGGTCTCCCGGTTGCCGCGAGGTCGCCACACCCACTAGCCCAGGTGGGATCCGCGCTCCTACAGGTAACACGCGGGGAGACTCTAAAGTAATCTGGTGTTGCATTCTTCCCCCGTCCTCATTTTTTGATGGTGCTGTACCCTGTGCATGCTGAAGGTTCCTGCAATAGCCATGATTTTGTTAAACGTGTAGCTGCATCTATGAAAACGGACATTTCCCTGGCTGGCAATCGCTGAGTGGTGGGTTGAGTGGACCTGCCTTCCCTTCATCACATAAAGTCTCTGCACTGCAAAGGGGGACCTCGTTAACTCAGAGGTGACTTCGCCCTTGCCTCTTCCGGCTGATAAAAACCCCAGTGCCTTTTAGTCAGACTAGGAAGACCATCAGGAGCTACAGACAGGAGGCAGGCAGGGATGCCAACACGGAGTATATGTTCTCCTTAGTTTCCCCTGAGAAACGTGTTTTTAACGATAAAATAAATTTGAACTTCCTTTGTTTTATACTATCTTTTGTTCGGGAACTCTTAAAATGCAAACCTGTTTATTCTAATGCCGGGTCAATATTTGAAAAAGCTTTGTGAAAGCAGAGACTGTGTGGGAGTGCGTGGCAACAGCAAGGGGTGGGGCAGGGTCCCCCTGCCCCAGACACCCCCCAGCCCACAAGCCTGTGTCCCATTTCCTGCCTTGGTGGGTTCCTTCCCCTGCCTGCTGATCAAGGCATTCACGAACAGGATAGGCTCAAGTCCGCAGTTTCGCCCACCATGTCCCAGTCCTGCCGGAGTTTGAAATACTCTCATTTTCAGCCCCTTTGGAGCACATGGGGGCCCCCGCCCCAGGCCAGCCTGCCCTGTGAGTCCCATGGTGTCACGTGCCCCACCCGTCAGCAGGCTCGTGCATGTCACCAGCCTGCTCCTCGCTCCTGCCCCGCCTCGAGAGCTCGCTGACAGCAGGTACCTCCACAGACACTTCTTGCAAAGGTCCCAGGGCTGGGGACAGGAGGTCATTCTGACTGCATGTGATTTCTCACATTCTGCCCTGTTGAAATTTAGGATGAGAGTTTATTGTCACCTCCTGGAGGCAGCGATGTCTAATCGGCAGAGCGAATATTGGTAATGGAACCTCTTTTTCCAAAGAGCCTGGCAGCGCACAGAGGGCCATGTCCTCAGAGGGTGCAGGCTGCCCCCCTTTGCATGTCCCGACCACGACGCCCCCTCTGAGAGAGGCCCGGGCCAGACGAGGGAGCGGAGCCCCATCGCCTGCTGTGCAGCCCGGGCTCCAACATCCCGAGGAACGCAGTCTCGTCGCAGGGCGCAGGGACAGGCATCCGTACGTCACTCGGAAGCAAGCAGAGAACTAGTCCCGAGGGGAAGGAGCCGTTCCACCACGCACTGGTGGACAGTGACCCAGGACCCCACCCTGGAGCACGCAGGGTTCAGAATTTCAGCGAGAAAAGAGGTCACGGTTTTCCAAAGAAAGAAAGAATACGATCCCGGTGGATGTGGGGAGACTATTTTGTTTTTTTGGTTTTTTATGTCTCCAGAAAAACGTTCACTTCTGATTATCCTGGGTTCTTCAAGGGTACAACGGAGTCTGGCCGTCAGCAGTGCCACCGGCATATCATCTCGTCTTGTACGCGAAGAACCCTTTTTGAGCAAACATACGCTGCGGAGATTTTTACACGGAACCCGAGTGTTTGCCTGAGCTCCTCATGCAAAGCCACCCGAGGAATGTGTACACACTGAGCCCACTACGTCTGCCATCATTCAGAACTTCGTGGCGAAGGAAATATGAATATTTAAAAAGCCTATATGTATTATATTGTAGGTAAATTAATCATGTTTATGGACTAAAAGTTCTGCCAGGAGTGCTTGCGTGGGAGCGATTGATGCGTCCAGTGACATGGAAATGAAGAAAACCCGCCGGGACGAGCCCACCAGCGACGGGTTTCCCGGCCGCGTGGCAGACCGGCGGTTTCATTGTGGTCATGCGTCGTTTTCCCAAACAGCCATGCATTTCTTACATGTACAGACCGCTCAGCCTCTGTGAGCCTGAATTCCTTGTCTGCAGAACGCGGAGAATGCCTGATGGCGCTCGTCGCGAGGAGGGAAAGAATGTGTAATCCCGCAGAGCCACAGGTGTTCGGTGGGTTCGCAGGATGGCGTCACTTCCGCCGTGAAATGGTGTTGCTGTTGGCGCCTGTGAAGACCAACAGCCTGAAAACCGTGAGCGTCTCCGAGTGTTCTCTCTCCAGCAGCCCATCACCAGGTCTTCGCGGACGAGGGAGCCGAGAGTGGGGACCCTGGTGCTTGTCGAATGCCAAAGGGAAGCCCAGACCTCAAAGCCACTGGTGGGCTTCCTCCCTCCCCAACTCTACCTCGGACATTTGCACCACTTTGTCAAGGAAACCGCACTTAAATATTTTTAAATGACGGTGAGAACAAGCCCCGACTCGTTTCCTCTCGGAAGGCGGTTAGCGAGCACACACCGCAATGAGTACGTTTTATAGACTCCCCGATTTACGAGATTCTAATTTCAACCGGCCCACGACCCAAGTCCGTTTACAAAACTGTCCGTGTTTGTTTCCAGAGAAAGGGGCCCTGCTGCCGCATCTACCGTGAGAACGAAACCGAGTGGGAAGTGGCAACGGTGTCTTTCTTTCCGTGATCTCTGGCCGTGGGGCTCTGGCTTTCCTCCGCGTGAACACGGCTGCACCCCGGGCTCCTTCCCGGTCCTGCACGTCCCCGCAGGCCAGGCCGCAGGGCGTGCTCACCGTCCTGGGTCGTTAAACTGCTTCGTCATTGGGTCGTTGTGTAAACGGAACGCCGTAGCACCATCAAAAGGAAAGGTGAACTAATGACATTTGCAAATGTCAGGGATTATCTTAACACTTTTATTATAGTTTATCAGAAAGTAGGTTCGGGGCATTTCACGGCAATTATTTCTACAGAAATTGGTTGTTTAAATAAATCGCTAATTATCTGAAGATGACAGTATTGAAAAGGCTGCTAATGAGTGGTTTAGTAAGTGTGGTGTGTGGCGGCCCCCTACAGGTTGAAAACAGAACGAACGTACAGGCTAATTACGTCTGGAAATCACGCCTGAGGGCACGCCTTTTCCCCTCTAGTGACAAATTTAAAGACGTTTCTTTCTTCCGGCCATCCTTTGAGTCTTGGACACGGTAGTTGTTTCTAAGTTCCTCGTAGGCTATGGTTTTGTTCTAAATCAAATTTCACTCTGTGTTCATGATTACCTTTGTCCTATAATCCTGGGTGTGATTATCATTATCATCCAAACCCGGATACTTTTTAGAGCGAAAGAGGGTGCTGTTTATAATTATATCGCACAATTACCAGTAAGTACAGGTATAATACACTGGGAGTCTCTCGGGGAGACGAGGGCATATAGTTGTAGCAATTGCTAACTGCCCTAGCTTTCATATTTCCCTGGCCAATAATTAATATAACACTGATATTCTTGATTTCATCATGCGTGGACAACATACCTTTATTAGTTAGAAATATGAACTCCCTGGCTGACTGAATGTTACCAACGTGTAGCATAGGGAAGAAGCACAGCATTGAGGTGAGGAGCCTGGTCCCGGTGTCAGGTCTGGATTCACACTCTGGGTGCTCACTTCCCAAGTGGGTGACCTTGAGGGAGAGTCGCGTTTACACACCTGTAAATACGGGGACAGAAAATCCCTGCGGCTGTGTCACTGGGGCAGCCAAAAGGTGGGGCCGCCAGAGAGCGCCGCACAGAGGCGCCTCTGTATGGGATGCGCTTCATGTTAAGATTTGTGTCCTCTTACCCTTGACCCTTTTCTGAGCCGGCTCCGTCACTGGTGTCTGTCGGGAAGCCACAGAGCGTGTGAAACTACTCCTGAAACTCCATGACAGCTGCCCGCATCCGCCAAGCTGGCACTGGAAGGCGTCACCTAGTGCAGGGCTTTCTACAGCACCCGTGTCTCTGCTGCTGCCTCCTGCCCGCCGAGTCTGCCCCGGGGTTCGCGGGGTCCGGACGTCCAGTGTAGCTGCTTCTGCTGCTGAAGTCATCACCAATAATGATAAAAATAATAATGAAACCAGTGCGTGCCTAACTACTGGTCCGTCATCTTTTGAGGAAAACGTAGATGAAGTCTTTCTTCGTGTTTACCCTTTAAATATGTGAAGACAACGATTAGGGTCACGTTTAGCCACTTGGCACACAGGGCCACCCCCCCACACACACCAACACACACAGACCAGCACACACATCTCATGCTTTAAAATTTCAAAATCAATTTTATTGCAGCCAACACAGTGGAACCAACTGTACATAATAAACTATTACACCCCCCACGCCCCCCACACACGTACACATTTAAGGTGTAAAGAAAAAAAGTTTACTTTGACAGTGCCGAAGAAAAAAGCTGCATGCATCAGTAACATAACGCCCTTCATCTAAGGGTGACACACTTTCCTGCGTTCCTTTGTTCTGAGCAATCACCGTAACCGACACTGCTTCACAAAACCAATAATAGGCTGAAATTTAGCTCGACTGCTTTTGCTCACACTCAGATTCCAAACAAAACTTTTCACACACTTCTTCTATCTCTGGGCCCATCTAAGTGTGTATGTATGTGTGTGTGTGTGCACACCTGACCAGGAGAGAGAGAGAGGAAATACTCTAAGTGGTTAATATTTTCCTTAAAATACTGCATGCAGGGGTGAAAGTGCTCTTCTGAAGACTTCACCGCTCACCCCGCGTGTGAAAGGCTCACAGAGCAGGGTCCGGTGCTGCTGTTCCCGCATTGGGCGTTTCAGGAGCATTATAAAAAGTGGTCATCATGGCCGCAGAAGTGAATCGTAAACACTTTTTTACCTAGAAAAAATATCAAACAATAAGGAAGTATCGGAATCAAACTTGAAAGTTTCTCTTCAGCCTGTTCCCCAGAGGTAACTGTTACCAATCTAAAGCTCAACGTTCTGTGTGTTTACATGCCCACGCACTAAATGTAGCCATACTTCTTTACCAAGAATGGAGACTCATTGTATATATTGTTCTTTCACGTGCCGTCCTAGAGACATGTCCTTGGCAGTGTCCAGGTTCCCTGGGCGTCCATACAGGAATGACCTGTGTTTAATAGTGTGACTGCTGGGGATCATGTTGGTTGTTTTTGCTGTAAAAAAACGGTACTTTAAGGAACATCTTTGTCCATATTGCTTTGTGTCTGTCCTAATGGCACAGATTTCTTAAGGTGCAGTTTCTGGGTAAAAGATCAGTTGGGGGCGCGGGGGCCGGGGAGAGCAATGGGGGGAAATTGGGACAACTGTAATAGAACAGCAATTTAAAAAAATAATTGCACTTGCGTTATAAACTGAATATTTACGCACACAGATTGCCCTTCTGTAATCATAGATGCGAACTATAACTTTTTAGAAGCGAAATGATGTAGGAATTATGAGATCTCCAAATTTCCTATCTAGGAGATTAACACCCCTTAAGTGACAAGTGTTTATCCCCACGTGTTTTTGGTTGAACGTTTTTTCATCCCTTTTCTCTGGCTTCGAGAGGGATATCGGCTGATGCAGACCGTGGGCCAGGTGCCCGCACCAGGTGCTTTCCCCAGATCATGCCATATCATTGTCCCCGAGCTGTTCTTGTCGCACAGAGAGGGAGAACTGGCGTCTTAGGAAGTGAAGGAGCTGGTTCGCAGTCACACTTGTGTGAGGTGACAGATCTGAGACTCACACCAAATGGCCGGGACTCCCCATCCTGTGCTCTCTGCGTGGGGCCTCAGTCTTGCGGCAAAGATGGTACGAAGGTGACCCTCTTATCACTGCTGCACCGTCTCTCTCAGTCACAGACACTTGGGGCTCGGTCCCTGTCGATCCCTTTTAAACTGTGAGACAGCCAACAAGTTGTTTATTCCCCCTGGGCTTCCCTTTCTTCCTGTATAACATAGAGGGGCAGCCTGTCACAAGCAGAGGAAGCGCCCGTGCCAGTGTCTGGCACCTGGAAGTCACTCCATGGACCAGTGTTCCAGAGCCTTCTCCAACAGCAGCAGAAAGAGTCTTGAAATAGTCAACAGAAATTAAAACATTTTCCAAAGAACAATTTCAGCTTTTCCAATAAACCTAAAATGACAACTACATAAAACAATTGCTTTTCTTTCTCCTGTTTCTCCCGTTTAGTTTTCGGGTCTCTCCATATAACCCTGGATCCTTTCAGAGCCTTGGTTTCTGGAGGAATTATGCTAATTTTCTCAGAGGACTTTAATCCATGTATAAAGATGTATATTTAAATAGCTGTGTTTTCCATATTTATTGGTATATGAAGTTTATTAACACTTTAAGCTTGCTTCAGTAAAGTATACATTGTTTAGTGCTTGATTTACGTGTATTTTATGAAAATCAAACTCTTAACTCCTACATCCTTGAAATTTTTAATTCGCTAATATTTTCTTTCTTCTGGATGGTGTTAAAACTATTAGCAATTAGACAAAGTTCAATTTCCAGTGAATTTGTTATCCACTTAACTCATTATATTCTAATTAATGTAAGCAAATTAAACTACACTTTCCTTTTGTATAAACAGTGAGCACAAGTGAGTATTATAACCCAATTTCTATTTCAGTGCCAGCCAGAGCTATTATCAGGAAGTTATTGTGGACTTAGCGTTAGCAATTAATTGTGTATCAGTGGCTATACTAGGAGTCCAAGGATTGGGAAGAGGGAGCAGAATTGAACGCAATTATTCAAAATTCCAATTATCCAAAATGAGCATATGTTCCACACTATCTTGCCCATCAGCAATTGCTTTTCTCTCCTGGCATTTATTCCTGGAGTAAAGCCCCGCCTCCTTGTCACCCGTGAACTTGAGTTCTGACATTGCCATTAAAATCCTTGTGTATTGGTTTAGTGCCTGGACCTTTAGATTCTCAAAAACTTTTAGAAAGTACCTTGGTGTTGGGTGTTTGAGATGTTTACCTCTGGAGTCCATTAATCTTACCCAAATTATGACGCCACCCAATGAAAGCTGTCGGGACAGAGCCGGGAGGCCTGGGGATGCTCAGTTCTCCTAAGGAATCGGAGGGCATGCGTTTCCCTCACCACGGGCACCATGCTTTGGTCCGCGATTTAAAAAACATGGTCCCGTTGGGTCACTGAGCGATGGCAACAACAGAGAAGGTGCTGGGGAAGCGAACTGAGTCCAAGCTCCCTCTGGAATCCCTTGTCCTCGTGGGTGGTTCGGACTATAATAGCAAACGCCCGTGCAATTTTTGTATGCAATAGCCCTTTATAAATTAAGTCACTTAATCCTCACCACAACTCTGTGCAGTTGTTATGATAATTTTATTATTGTGTAAATTTAAAAAACCAAAACAAAACAGTGTTTCAATGGCATTAAGAAATCCCCACACAGTCCCCCAGCTCGCAGGCCGGGCGGTGGGATCCCAGCATCAGCAGCCAGTCCACAGTCAATCCAATCCATAACTGTTCATTCTCACGTTGCCTTCTTTCTAGAATTTACATGAATAGTATCTGCGAGATGTGCGATGTTTAGATGCGTGTGAATTTTCCTAATGGAACATCTGGACAGAGGAACGGGGGGCTCGTTATTTACCTTGAAACAACCTCCAGGGGTCCATGGGGCTGGCATGCTGGGTACCTGCCCTGGGCGAGACACTGAGCCATTAACTGCCGGGGGTCTTTTAAGCTTTTCAGATTCAGATACAATTATCTTTGTTCTAAGGAAAGGCATTGGTGCTGAATAAGTGTTTTTTCGAAAGGCAGATGGACAGATGGATGGATAAGGGAGGCCTACGTAAGGACCCTGATTAGGTCTTCCCACTTACGTGTTAATACACGGTGCTGCTGTTCATGGCAGCATTTCGAAAGCGCATATAAAACGATATTTGATGAGTGACAGTATCATTTCCTTAAGAAAAATGATTCGTTAGATCAGATTGGTTTCGAAACCTCTGGTGCAATGATTGTGTTTTAGAACGCAGACCAACCCACAGCACCTGGTCAGTGTTGCCAGAGGTCAGCGGGTCCAGCACACTGGTATGCATCGTCAGCTGTGCTTGGACGGCAGGTCCGGAGGGACCGGACCCTGACATCCCAGCCCTGTCCAGCCCCCCGCTCCCCGCAGCCCCGTGAGGGCCCTTCTGTCCCAGTCAGAGCTCGCGGTGACCACGGCGGCTCTCGGTCATCTGGGCCCCTTCTCGTTTGTTTGTTCGAAACCTCAGCTTGTTTCAACATGTGGGGATTCGGAGTGGCTTGGTTTGCACTGGCATGTTGCACACTGATCAGGCCGGTGGCAGTACCTAGCCGGGCTCTCCGCACTCCCACCCCCGGCTCACCTGGCCGCCCCTGGTAGGTGAGGGCTGAGTTTAAATTCATGTTGGCTGCAAGTTCATTTAAGCTTACAGCATCGCAATTTCTCCATGTAAACCTTGTCGTTTCCTTAAGCAGCAGTCCACACTCAGTTCCCTGAGCCCAGAATGGCTTCTTCTGTCTAGTCTCTGGTTTAAAATCATGAGTTCCTGTGGCAGGGACCAATTTTAAAAATCCTCTCCTCAACAGTTGTGATTCTGGAAATCTTTCTGCATTTTAACGAACTTGGATAACTCTATGGGACATTGCTATACGTGTCTTCTTTACACAGAGAGTTTCATTTTTATCTTAAACCTATTATTTCTTCATTTCTGCTGTTTCTAAAACTAAAAAAAAAGTCTATACAACAATTTAGAGAGGTCCTTTTACGTACACTTAAATTCCCTTCCAGAAACCTTTTGTGGTGGATGGAAGTGATTCTAAAACCCGTTCCCCATAAAAAATGCTGAGAACAGACAGATGACACCTCGTGTCAAAGCTGCTGAGTCACAGGAACACCAGTCAAACAGGGTTTATAACGGGGCTTAAAACTGCATTTATTATGACCCAGGAGCAGACAGACCCATTTCTTCCTTTTTGGATCACATTTTCTCAGAAAACATGATGACTCCTCATTTTTAAAAAGATCACTTTATTAATTTGAAAGGTTTTCATGTTCATTAGATGGATTAGAAAACCTTGGGAAAAGGAAGAAAAACTTAAAATAAAAAAAAATGTCTTATTAACCTAATTGAACATCTTCAAATGCCACCGAGGATTTGCTGCCGATTTTAACACCCGTGTAATAATGTTGCCCTTTCGATGTAACTGGTTAAAGTTTCAGAGCTGTGTTCTGGGATTCGGGGCATGTGATGTCCATTCATAGCCATCGGGCTGTGCGGCCAAGTCCCCGTGAACCACTTTGGAAGTTTACCCCTTCGTGTTCAGAATGATAATCTTCCAATAGTGCTGTAAGAAATAAATTCTTGACCTTCTTAGCTCACATTTCTCTTACTCTCTAGGGCCAACTAAAGAAAAAAAAAAAGAAAATCCCCATATGTCTTTAATACTTCAAAGTACAGGCATGTAAGGAAGACATCAGTTTAGTACATAGTGAACTTGTCAGTTATATTATGCAGAGACAGCTATACGTCTCTCTAAAAGATTTAAGTGACAGATGCGATCTTTAAAATGCTTTCTTTTGACTTTATTCTTAGGGATGTGTATAGAAGTGTGTGTGTGTGTGTGTGTGTGTGTGTGTGTGTGTGTGTGTGTGTGTGTCCTTGCAATTCTTTCTCCTCTCCAGTACGTTAGCCTTCTTTTTGGTTGAAGCATCCACACTCATGAGAAGTCACTGGTTAAGTGTTGTGTAATAGGAACGGAGCTGTGACATCCAGGTTCTGATGTCCCCTAGCTCGGTGCCTGTGTGCCGGTGCTGCTCTCACATGTCAGCGCCGCCCAGCCTGGACTCGGAAATGCTGATGTGCACAGCACGCTTGCTTCGCTTTGGGGGCCACGGGGCCTTCCCACATTCTGGTGTTGAGCACAGTGGCGTCCCTCACACATGCGCTCAGTTGGGCCTGACATGGCTGGGCACAGAGTGACAAGAGCGGCTGATTTTAGGGAAAGGTCTCTGAGCTCCCCCACGTTCAGCTGTCTGGTCAGAACCACTGGTGGTGCTGTGAGGCTGCCCGTGCTGGCAGAGGGCGCAGTGCTTACCTGTTGCTTGTTTCTGGGTTTGTTTGGGTTTGAGGCTTGGTTTTTTTTTCCTTTCTTTCTTATTATATATTTTATTGATTACACTATTACAGTTGTCCCATTTTCCCCCCTTTATTCCCCTCCACCCCACACCCTCCCCATTCCCCGCCCTTCAGTTTTTGTCCATGGGTCATATACATAAGTTCTTTGGCTTCTACATTTCCTATACTATTCTTAGCCTCCCCCTGTCTGTTTTTTACCTACCGTTTATGCTACTTGTTCTCTGTACTTTTTCTTCCTCTGTCCCCCTCCCACTCCCCTGTTGATATCCCTCCATGCCTTATATAAATCCCTTTAACATTTCGTATAATAAAGGCTGGGTGACGATAAACTCCTTAAACTTGACCTTATCTGAGAAGCACTTTATCTGCCCTTCCCTTCTAAATGATAGCTTTGCTGGATAGAGTATTCTTGGATGTAGGTCCTTGCCTTTCATGACTTGGTATACTTCTCTCCAGCCCCTTCTTGCCTGAAAGGTCTCTTTTGAGAAATCAGCTGTCAGTCTTATGGGAACTTCTTTGTAGATAACTGTCTCCTTTTCTCTTGCTGCTTATAAGATTCTCTCTTGATTTTTAATCTTGGGTAACATAATTATGATGTGCCTTGGTATGTTCCTCTTTGGGTCCAACTTCTTTGGGACTCTCTGAGCTTCCTGGACTTCCTGGAAGTCTATTTCCTTCACCAGCTTGGGGAAGTTCTCTCTCATTATTTGTTCAAATAAGTTTTCAATCCCTTGGTCTTCCTCTTCTCCTTCTGGCACCCCTATAATTTGGATGTTGGGAACTTTAAAGATGTTCTGGAGGTTCCTAAGCCTCTCCTCAGTTTTTTGAATTCTTGTTTCTTCATTCTTTTCTGATTGGATGTTTTTTTCTTCCTTCTGGTTCACTCCGTTGATTTGAGTCCCAGTTTCCTTCTCATCCCTATTGGTTCCCTGCAGATTTCCCCTCATTTCCTTTAGTGTATCCTTCATTTGTTCATCTAATTGTGACCAAATTTCAACCAATCCTGTGAGCTTCCTGATGACCGTGTTTTGAACTGTGCCTCTGATAGGTTGGCTATCTCTTCGTGGCTTAGTTGTATTTTTTCTGGAGCTTTGATCTGCTCTTTCATTTGGGGCATTTTTTTCCCTAGGGGCACCTGTTACTTTAAGGGGCGGAACCTTAGGTGTTCACCAGGGCGGAGTAACCCAAGTTGTTGTGTTGGGACGCTGCCTGTGGGGCGGGGCCTGAGAGAACAATGGCACTTGCTCCGCCCTGCTACCTGTCTGGATGAACGTGTCTTCTTTAACTCCTTGCTTGTCAGACTTCCACTCAGTTCAATTTTCTGTCAGTTCTGGCTATTTTTGTTTTTTAAATTTGCTAGTTTTTCCTCTTTGGGTTGTATGAAGAGGCATGGTGTGTCTACCTACCCTCCATCTCGGCTGGAAGTCCAAGGCTTGGTTTGAGGCATGCTCCAAGTCTTGCACAAATAGAACTTTTTAGTTCAGAAAATGACTTCAAATTGCCATTGACTTGTGAGTCCACACACCCCAAAATTGTATTCCTATGTTATGAAAGCATTACTTCATTCCAACATATTTCAACCTGGGAGTCGAATGAAGCTGTAGCGCAGTATAATTGTTTAAAAAAATAACCTCAAAGTGTTCTGTCCATCCATGAAGTTTTCATTATAATTAGGGAATAATATGTTGATCATGTCTGGCTGGATAAAGTATAAAACATTAAACACATACTTTCTAATTATCGAATTCTACTAAATTCTCTTTAACTTGGTTAAAACTTTCTAATGTATGAGAAAATGAGGTTAGGCTTAGTCTGTGTTATCAAATTGTGGAAATTATGTGTACAAAGCAAAATGGACTTTGTAGGCTCATCGGCGCGGTGCTCGGTTTTATGCCTCTGCATTCACCCCGGCTGCCTTTGGCATCGGGGGGACCCGGCAGATCCGGTGTCTGTGGGCATGCTGTGTGCAGTCGTTGTCTCTCAGAACCCGCTGCTCCTGTCCTTTCAGAAACAGGTGCCCGAATGTTCCGCACACCCTTCACACGGCCCTGCTCGTCAGACTGCAGCGTGCGTCTGTTTCATGTGCGGCAGCAACGCCCGCCTGCATAGGGCGTCTGCGCGCCGGAGTCTCGTCGGAGTTTCTAAAACAAGAACACGTCCACTGACAGACGACCGTAGTCTGAACCGTGATGCTGTGTGTGTGTGACGTGTCTGTGCATCTTACACAGAGACAGGGAGCTTGCCCTGGGTCCAGGACAGCGCAGCCGTCACATCCCGGAGACCGAAGGCAGCAGCCCAGTGGCCCGTGTGCTCACCGCTGACCGTTCTCTCCCCTGCAGGCACCGCCATCAGACCTATCGCCCTGAGAGCCGTGTCCGCCATCGCGCGCGCCCTGCCGGGGTTTCCCATTTTGGCCACCGGTGGCATTGACTCAGCGGAAAGCGGTCTCCAGTTTCTCCACAGTGGAGCTTCGGTCCTCCAGGTAGTACCTGTGTTTGTCTGTCCCTTCCAGAAGCTCTGTCCTGCACGCACAGCGTAAATTATGTGGCAGCAAGTTCCCTCCCGGAGGGTCCCCTGGGAACCAGGGTGGTGAACGGCAGCCCTTGTTAGGAGTCGGTCGCGTGTTGCGAACAAACCTGAGGTTCATTCCCTGTGCTAATGGAGGGCTCGCAAACCCTCTGTCTTCTTTTAATGTATTCCTTCACCTCTCTGTTTCAAAGTCAGGTGAATCAGGCACCAACACTCATAGTGTACTACAGGACAATAGGGAACCGAGAGAGGGAATGGGGTCAGTGGGAAATCCTGACCGAACAGTAAAGCACGGCCAGGGGAGGCCAGGGCACGGAGCCTGTGCGGGGGGCTCGCCGGACCTGACTCCGAACGCGCTGGCAGTCCAGGGAAGGGCACCGCTGCTTCTCAGCTTCCCAAGCACAAATACAGATTAGTAGTTCTGCTTCTTCAGGTGCAAAGCTGAGGGAATGTTTTCACTGTCTTTCTAAAGGGATGCTCTGAGACGTATGCCTTGTACTCTTACTAGCAAATTTGAAAGTGATGTACTTTTAAAATTGCTTATCCACTTGCTCTTTGTAATGTTGCCCACATAGGCAGGTACCGTGTTTGGCACATCACACCATAAGCTCCTCTCGGAGGGGCCAGGCATGTGGGCTGGGATGGCCTGACTTGACCCCAGGATACTGGCGCACACGTGATGGTGAGGCCTGGACCCCTCAGGGCATCCGGCATCAATGGGGTCCTGACCGCCCAGCAGTGATGGGAATTGGGAGGCAGAGGGCTGAGTATCTCATATTCTCTGGCAAGAAAGTGAAGTGCAGATACCTGGCACTGCCCATTTGACCAGGAGTCTGCATCCTCTTTGGAAGCACAACTGAACGTAAGACAATTATTAACAGATGCTGACACCAGTGTGACACAGGTGTTACGATTTTTTTTTAAGATTCTATTTATTTATTTTTAGAAAGAAGGGAAGGGAGGGAGAGAGGGAGAGAAACAGCAATGTATGGTTGCCTCTCACATGGCCCTCACGGGGACCTGGTCCGCAACCCAGGCATGTGCCCTGACTGAGAATCGAACCGGCAACCCTTTGGTTTGCAGCCTGTGCTCAATCCACTGAGCTACACCAGACAGGGCAATGTTACCATTATTTGACAAAGGCTTTAAAGCAACCATTATAAAATTGCTTTAATAAGCAATTGTAGACGTGCTTAAAACACATGAAAAAAGAGAAGGTCTCAACAAAGGAACAGAGGAGATAAAAAAGAGGAACCAAATGGAAATTTCAAGACTGTTACAGCAACCACAATGCAAAACTCAGTGGGTGGGCTTGACAGCAAAATGAAGAGAACTGAAGAAAGAATCAGTGAACTGGAAGACAGAGCAGTAGAAATTAGCCAATCCAACAACGGAGAGAACACAGACTGGAACAAATACATGAACGGAACCTCAGGCCACTGTGGGACTATAGCAGATTGTCTTACATTCATGTCATCCGAGTGGCAGAGAGGAGGTCCAAGAAAGAAGGGCTAAAAAGGTAATAATGTCTGAAACTTCCCAATTTTTGCAAAAGATGTAATTCTACAGATTCAGGAAGCTGAAGTGATTCAAAATATGTCCATACCACAGCACATCATAGTCAAACTTCTGAAAACTAAAGAGTCTTGAAAGAACTTTAAAAGCAGCAAAGAAATAACAGCGGACCTCCGGAGAATGAATAATTCTAACGAAAATAGGTTTCTCATCAGAAACCATAAAGTCCTGGAAGTGGGACAACATTGTTTAATTGTTCAATGAAAAGATCTATCAACCCAGAATTCTATATCCTTTAGGAATAAACAAAACATCAAGACTTTCTTAAGTAAAGAAAATGAAGAGAATCTATTGTCAGGCAACCATCACTTAAAGAATGGCTAAAGGAATTTCCTTAAAAAAGAAAAGAAAGTGATTAAGAGGGTTCCTTGGGATGTCAGGAAGGAAGGAAGACTATGGAGCAGCCTCTTCAGGAAGAATCTGGGACATAATGTCTAGGCTGGAATGTCACCTGCATTTGCGTTCACGAACACCGGGAAACGCGTGAACCGGAGGATGTGAGTCGGGTACGGGTGGCCCCCGCAGAGGCGCCAGCTCACTTCCAAGCTGTGGGTCATCTTGGGCAGTCGCCACATGGGGGCGAAGATTGTTGATGTTCTCCCGCGTGCTGGCTCTGGCTGCTGCTATGTGTAGTGTGCCCACACCCACCCACAAGGGACACCCTCTTATACTGCTTTGATGGACATCAGCTGAGGCTTGGAAGATCAAAGTCATGCAGGCAAGTCACGTGACTAGTGCTAGACCCAGAACTCAGACCTGGCATCGTCACGATGGGAGGACAGCGCTCTTCCAGCTGGCCACGCTGGCTGACCCCTCCCGGAACCTCAAAGGCGGGCTGGTCAGCATCGGGCTGGTTTTCCCTGCTACTCAGGGTTTCTGTGTTCAGTCTGCTGCTGCTGCTTTACGTAGGATTCAAAGGTGAGAAGAAATTGAAGACGTGGGAAAATAAATCTACAAGGTGTGTCCTGAGCACAGATGTGTACTCAGTATGTGGAGCATAGTGTATAAATATTCGTGTGCTCATAAAAATGTATGATACAGTAATCCCTCAACGAGGAAGCGGAGAAATCACTCAAACCCGGCGAAGAAAATACAGGTGATCGTTCCATTCTGCACACGCAGGGAAGCTAGAGCGGCGAGGCTGATGGGGAAGTCTGTTTGTGGGGAGAGACGTCCGTCTCTCTCGGCGGGCCACGTGCTTCCGCCCCCCCCCCTCCGAGGATTCTCTGGTTCTGCTCACTCCTTCTCTCTCCTTGTTTCGGCCTCCTCTGATGCCTCTCTGCCTCCCACGTGACCCTCGGCCCGCCCGCGGGGTAGCCTTCCCGCTGCCACCGCTGTTGTACGTGAAGTGCCTCACAGCGTCCTCTCTGTGGGCGTGGATTTGACGAGGAAGAACTCTGTTTGGCTCAATTATCTTTTCACGCCAGACCCCACCACGCAGCATGGTCACCCAACGTATCGACTGCTCAGTGGGCCACGGAAACACGCGAAATGCTCGCTCAGCGAGCTTGTCAGGGGAGTGTGGTGGAGTCACAGTTTTCTGTCTGGGTTGTGACGAAGGGGTTCACACGGTGCGGAAGGCGGTCGCGGAGACCTGCCCCTGCCGCCCCGGCGAAGAGTGGCCCGGACTATCCGACTCTGCGGCATCGGCTCCCAGGCGCTCTGTGAAAATGGAAGGATGCACACATAGGCTTTTCCTGGTACGAAAACCACAGATGATATACTAAATCTGCCATTAGCTTGAGTTGGGTTTTCATTCAGCCAGAATGTATTTTAAACCAATTTTAGCTAATATGTAAACTGAAATCAGGATTAAGATACACTTAGGACAGTTATAAGCGGAAGCCCTCTGAATGAGGAATTTTGGCCTGGCACAAGACCTGGGGTGGAGAATGTATAATATTTCTGTCTCTTTGCTATTATAACTGAATTTCACTCTGTCCCACCCCCTAGTGCTGGGACACCCTAATCTTTCATTTTCTGAATATAATTAGAGAAATTCAAGTAACTCACTCTGCCAATTGGATGTACTCCAAATTCTCAGTGTGTGATGTCAGCTGAGCCTTGGGTGCTAGTCAGCATCTATTTTTATTCATATTTTTTTAAAAATTTTGCATCAAATGCCCGCTAGCGGTCAGCTCAGAACCTGTCCTTGCACCTCAAGGCCCCAGATGCCCCACCGCCACTCCTATGCCTCCCGTGGCCCGACGTAACCCCCTTCTGCGTCCGCGGTCCTTGCCTTACAGAGCTGATCTCTTACACGCCTTCAGGTAGGAACTATCACATGTTCCTTTCTAGTCATTTTTACTCAAAAGTGAAGCGTGTACCGACAACGTACATGTTGGGTAAGACCCAATGAGACAGAATGGATGGCGTCTCAGGCGAGGGGGCTGGGTCACTAGGGGACAGAGAGGGGTGGGCGACGCAGGAACAGTGACGGGAAAAAACACTTCGATTCTGGTCTTTCCCAATGCGTGAACTACATGAACAGGCGAGTTCATGTCTGGAATAAGAATTTATCTGCAACGTAACTTCCGATTCTGTTGTAAGTGAGTTTAATAACCATGATGTTCCGTGTGCCTTCAGTGAAAGCGCTGACATCTCAAAGGTGGAAAGCTAAAATGGTTTTCGTAAGTTGGGTACATGGGATAGACCATGCCTTTCTTGTTAATCAGTAAGCACCACAGAGATGCATTCATTCATGCATTTGTTCAATAAATACGCACTGAGGCCTCCTGCATGCCTAGTACTCTTCTGGAGTCAGGAATTCCATGAATAGAGCAGGCAACACCAGTTACCCCCTGGGGCTTACATCCTAGTGAGGGGGGAGATATAAGGTGTACTAAACGTGAAACATAAGTATATTATCTGATATATGAAATGAGAGCCGTGAAAAAAAGAAAAGGTAACATTTATATAGAAAACCGAAGCTGGTGAGTCAGGGGAATTTTTATTGAAGGAAAAGCCTTAGGTTGCCGCATCATCTGCTAAAATTTTTACTGAGAGTTTAACTGCAATATAAAAATCACAAAATATTGAAGGCCACCTTTCAGTTAATAAACAGAAATGCCTTTTAGGGTTTCAGTTGCATTTTAATGGGCCATTTTTCGCTTTTGAAGTCTTGGTGCCATTCCCGGCAACATGCCATTTCTCAGCGGTGCTGTTCATTTCTATTATCTTATTCTACAACTCGCTTTGACAAGGATGCTAACATTTTAATGGTAAAATATACAATAACTCTACATTAAAATGCTTCAATGAGTGTTGAATATAAAAACTAAGGACGTAGCTAGAGGGTAATTTGGATATTTCAGATCATATCTCTAGCACAGCTTTGGAGTGAAAACAGCTATTACCACCGAACCGGAGGCAACACAGTGGCAGAGAAATGATGTTCGAACACGGTCGTGGGTCTGCCTTCTTGGGTAGCTGCTCCCACAACTTCGTCACTTAACTCAACTGACTTCTGATTTATCGATGTGAACTCGCGGCCTTTGAAACATGATTTCTCATCTTCCTTGGTAGGCTCTCATTAGTTAGAATATGCAAGTTAGAGCTATGGAATTTATTAGTAAGTTCCAGATACTGAAATGTATAAGCACCTCCTTGGAAAATTACATTCTCAAGCTCTTCACAGACTCTCGAGGTGTTAAAATCTTTTGGGGAGGGGGGCGACTCTGAAGAGAAGAAGTTTGCTTCTCACTGCCAGATCATTATTCATGAAGAAGACTGTCGATAAATAACTCGAATATCTGCCCTTTAAAACCTTGAAGAGAGCATGTCAATAAATTAATACTGGCTTTTTTTTTTTTTTACTTAGTTTTGCTCATTAGTCCCAGACCAGCCTCCCAGGGAGCGCTGCACCCCTTCCTCTGCTCTCAGCAACGGGCAACAGGTTCAGTTAATAAAATGTGGTCGGGGATTTCTGTTCCAACCACACCCAGGCCGAGCCCGCTGCTTGTAGTGCGAGGGCTCACCACAGAAACGCCCACTCTGCCCACTGTATACAGATGGAGCATATCTGCACTGTGCCACCTTTCCCTCCAATTTAACATGACAGCGTTGCCATTGCCGCCCTGGCTCTGCAGGACTTCAACACAGCACGTGGGGGCTGACAGGGAGCCATCAGTGCATTTGTGTGCGGCTGTGACCCGCACCCTCCCCGAGCCTGTGTGGGCGGGGCTTTTATTCCTTTCCTTTCGTGTGGGTTTGTCACGGCATTTCACAGACACCCTGGAAACACGACAGGGAGAGCGAGCTAGCACAGTGGGTGTGGGCGGTGAAGGGGCACGTGGCGGACGCTCGCTGGACGGAGATAACCAAACCAGTTTCAACAGTCATCAAAGCTGCGGCGCGATGGCGCTAGTTCAAGCTAAGTGGATTTTTTAGTGTGATCGGAGATGTGTTATTTTATTAGAACGGGAAGAAAAGAAGTAATAGAAGCCTCATGGTGGCGCCTAGCACGGCCGCGCAGAGCCTTGCGGACAGGCTCTGTGCTCACACGCAGGGGCCTGGGTGTGCCCACGCCCCGTCCCGGGTCCAGGGGCGCACAGAGGTTCTGGGCCCCTCCTACCCCCATGGCGGGTGTTTGGTTTTTCATTATTGGTTTTTACTCCCCGTGATTTTAACTTGTACCTCCTCTAGGACTGCTTGTAGCCTCTGTCATCCTTGATTAAGCTGCCTTGCCAATATGTTTGCTTGTTTATTTTTTTAAATAATCCTCACCTGAGGATATTTTTTTACTGATTTGAGAGAGGGAGAGGGAGAAGTATCAGTGTGGGAGAGAAACATCGATGAGATGCCTCCCTTTCATCACCAACTGGGGACTGAACCCACAACCTTGTGGTGTAAAGAGTGACATCACCACCGGCGGAGCCACCCAGACAGGGCACAGGCGTTTTTGACTATTTTCAAGGACGATGGCACCAAAAAGTGCCTCTGTCGACACAAACCCTTCACTTCTCGAGGAAACATGTCTCCGAGCACATCGTCAACTTCCTGTACCAAAAAAGACATCACTAAATATTAATCCAAAGATCCAACTAACACAAAGCTTTTCCACTATCATTCAGTTTTATCGTGCGCTTAATATATTTGAATTTCTCCCCCAAGGGTTCAGATCAGAGTAGATGTTTGTGCCATTTTAAGTATTTCTCTAACAAGAAAAAAAATGAAAATTCAGACCACAAAAAGACATTTCACAGTTGGTTCCTCCTAAGTGCCTACCTCCCTAAGAGTTTCTAATGATGACATTCAATTTTGTACCTCCCAATTTTGCTTTATATGTGCTATCCCAATTTTTTATCACTTTCCTTGATTGTGTTTCTGAAATGACACTGAATTATTAGCTTATTATAATAATGGCGTTCCTGGGGTATGGCCGCGCTTCTTTCTAGATGACCTCTCTCTGCCTCGTGCTCACTGTCCTTATTCTAATGGATGTAGAAGAGATTTAAAGATATTTTTTCTGGGCTATTTTAAGGCAGATTCATTTGGTATTTTATGCCTCTTTCTGTCTTGGAGCAGAAACTTCTTTTTGCAGTCATAACAAACCTGCCCTTAGAAACTTGAACCCTCCTAGTGCCTACACACAGGCACGTACAAGCCTCCCGTGTGGTCCTCACGCCCACAATGTGGTTACAGCAGACCAGCCCCTCCGAAGTTACCTTTTTCTGAAGAGACCCAGTCCCCATCTTGCTTGTAGTGCATTCTGATTTTACTCTATGTCCCTTTATCAAGAAAAGTGGGTCGAGAGACTCCTGATTTCCTTCCCCGTTCCCGCGTTGCCGAGGAGATTTGGAAGAGCCTTGTTTCCGACCCCCTTCAGAGATTAGGATGTGTGGAGGTTTGCTGCTTCCCTTTCTGACCTCGACAGAGATGTGCCCGAGGCCGAGGAAGAGCGGAGAGAGGAGAAGGGAGACACCGTTGGTCTGCATCAGAAAACGGCCTGAGCTCCGCGGGCTGCCCGCAAGGCCGGTGCCCCCCCTCCCCTGTCTTCAGGGGAGTCGGAGCTGAAGAACTCTCCTCCTGCCTCCGCGGCACTGCCTCCGGCGCCGTTTGGCTTGTTTCGGGGCATCTTGAAACCCAGCGTTCTCGAGTGCCTTGTTCCTCATGCTTTCACTTAAGAAACCCCGTTCCTGGTCCTGGGCATTATTCAGTGTCTCGGGTCATTCTGGTCTTGGGGATTCTTGGCAGTTTTTGCGCGTGACTGCTGGGTATCTGAAGATGGTTGTGTTGCCGCGGGCAGTGTGGTCATTCAGAGAAGGAGCTCTGCAGTTCTGTAGTCGTTGCTCAGTGCATGGCCTCCCCATGTCGTAGCTGGACAAATGGGACTTATTTATTGAACTTCCGTGAACCTCAGTCCATTCACCAGTGTAATGGAAGCTCTAGTGCCTCTCTCATTGGCTTGCAGTAAGGGAGAAATGATACAGAATCTGTCAAATGGAGGGTCACCATTCAGAGTCCCTGGGCTGTCTCCTTCTTGCTCCTGCCACCATGGTCCTGCCATTGTCTCACCAGCCAGCAGTGCCCGGGGCATCAGGGCGGCCGGTGCTCCCCGGTCCAGCCCCCAGGCTGGGTGTGCAATCAAGAGGGACTCTCACTGTATCTGTCCTTAATTACGCACACCTAGAAGAAGCAGCACAGGGTTACGTCCCTCCAGCCTTGCCGCTGGATGTACGAAAGGTTTTCCTGGTGCGGACGATAATGTTTACTGGGAAATAGACTAGGCAGATACTTTGGGTGCACATGTATTTTTAGAGCATTCGTTGTGACTCAATGCAAATGATGATGAAAGAAATTACAGTAAAATATCAAGGTACTTTCAGGTCTAAAAACTTTTTTTTTAAATAAGTTTTCTTAGAAATCACAACTCTGATTCTCATAGTGAAGTTTAGGAAGTAAAGAGTAAGTTTAAAGTATATGAGAAGTTGTAAAGACAATTGCTGTCCCAGTGACTCGCAACTCAGAGTTCTGTCCATTGACACAAGTGACCCCGAACTCACGATTCAGAAACCAGGCTCAGGCCAGATGACCTTGTCCAGACTAGGACCGTGATCGAGTTCAGCATCGAAATACGAGCTGATGGTCAGGTCTGCCAGAGGGAAGCGTTATTATCAACTAAGGTTTTACGCAGCACGAACTCCGGATTCAGTCAGAAGGGTTGTGTGCAGATGGATCTACATATTCGCTGGATTTTTGCATCTTCCTCTCCTACCTTCACTTTTTAAAAAATTCATCTCTGAAACTGCTTATAAGTTAAACATTTGCTGCAGGAAATAAAATAACATAAAAATGCTTCCAAGTAAAATGCATTTGGGGGGAACTTTTGAGTGTTTTATTGCAGACTATTCAACAAATTATAATTTCGGTGGAGGACCAAATGGATTTCTGTTTTATCTAAGTAAAAAAAAAGAAAATCATTTAAGAGCTGGGCTCTCTAGAAATATGTATCTGTGTATCGTGTGTGTATTTTATGGCGTTAAAGTTGTAGCTCAGTAGACGTCTAAAAGCTTCTGAGGCCCAGATTGGAATTTTTACAGATTCTAATTACAAGTTAAAAGTCATCTCACTGTGGGAAATTAAAAATGGAGACAATTAGAGAAAAATTTCAGTTGAAAGAAAAATGCATTACAGACAAAGCAATAAAAGCCCCCAAACAGGGAAAGCAAAGTTCCTCTCGGTAGCCTCGGTGCCTGAATCGTGGATCGATGGTGTGCAGGTAATGCGCTACCAGGAGAGCATGACTTTGCATTGCCGCTGGTGACCTGACCCGCCGTGGCCGTCCATTGACACGGTGACCTTCCGCGGAGAGAGATCCTGTAGTCATTATTTCATAGAGAGCGACAGAAAGGCAAAAGGAGAGTGGAGGTCCCTTCTAGTCGTAAGTGTGATGCACCACACCACATGGGCGCCGTGGAGTGCATCGGAGCCCGGGCAGGGCCATCCGTGTGTGTGTGTGTGTGTGTGTGTGTGTGTGTGTGTGTGTGCGGGATGAGCGTGCTGAGCGTGCGTGGTTTGGGAGCACAACGCAAGGGTCAAGCATCACAGAAAGGAGACTGTCCCTGAACCCCTCTGCAGCCAGGGCTTGTTCAGCGAAGTCTGGCTCCTACTGGGGAGAACCGCCCTCCGTTTATCTCTTGTCCACTGGCCTACTTCTTGGTGTTAATACTAGGCAGTGTTATTTTCGTCAAAGCCTGGAGTTTCAGAAACGGAGTCCACCTTGTCAGTGCAGAAACGGTTCAACATTGTATCCACGCTGTCCGCATTATCATTGCTTAGGATGACGCGTCCTCACACAGGTGAGTGACAACGCTTCACTCTCAGAGTGGGACACCAATACATACACTGTCAGTAGTACCTCAGACGCAGTGCAGTGAAGTGTGTTCAGGAACCCTGCCTAATTTAAAAGCACACACACCCACAACTCTGCCGTGGCGAGGTTCCCATAATGTCAGCCATGGGAAAGTGTGGAGAGGAACATCGCAGGGAGACCGAGCAAAACCCCTAAGGCCAAAGTGAAGGCATGGATGACAGAATAGAGGACATGCCTGTCCTTGGCGTGCTCACCGAAGGCCAGTGTGGCCGGAACAGAGCGGGCCCCAGGGGGGGGGTGAGTCGGAGCCAGCTCGCCGGGGCTTCACGTCGGCATTCCCGTTGTGTCAAAGCGAGGGCAGACGCTGTTGGATTTAGGCAATGGCTAGAGCTGCCCTGATGTGCACACTTAAACGGTCCCTGTAGCTGTCGCGTAGGTGATCGATTTGGGACGGTCCGCAGTGGAAGGCGAGAACCACTGCAGGTCCAGGTGAGAGACAGGTGACAGAGCTGAGTAACAAAGCAACAGACAGGGGCGCAGCCGCGCCGTACGATGGGCTGCAAGACTGGCGTTTCGGGGCCAGAGAGGGAAGGGATGAGGACTGGGTTCAGGTTCAGCCTGTTGGAGAAGTGGGCCACAGGGAGCAAGAACGAGGGGTGCTCTCCCCGGCCCAGGTGACGTCTGGGGAGCCGGCAGATGGGCCGCGTGTCCCTCTTTGTCACTCCTGCTTTCCAGAGATGGGTCAAGCTTTCAAATACACGTATAACCCACAGCGAATAGATGGATGCAGGTCTTCCCTCCCGACGAGGATGTTTCTTTTTGTTTCTTACGAGTGCGTCGCCGTGGTTAGAAGAATTGGGCACAGAGGAAGCAGATACACAGACGTGTGGCGGAGAGGTGCCGAGACATGGGCGGCGGCGTGGACGCGGATGGCAGCATGGGGGGGGGGTGGGCAGCGCGGAGGCCCGTGCCAGCCGTCCCACGTCGTTCTCCGGTATGCACTCGTGAAGCTGAGTTGTAGGAAACCACGCGTTATAGAGGAAAAGATGAAAAGAAATATAATAATGTGTAGCAAATGCATACTTTTAAATAAAAGGTGTCGAAAATATTTCCTTCCAAAGGAAAAAAAAAATCCTAAATTTATTAGTCTTTAAAACATGCATATCCGTCACCCTGACTCGTTTTCTTCAAACACTCAGGAACTGTCGCTTCTGTGTTGAGTTTGGTGGTCAGACCCCGTTTGACGTCCCGGTGAGCCCCGCGTCCTTCAGAGCCGTCAGCTCTGATCCTAGTCTGCGCATGCCTGTAAGCGCCGCTCCTCCCCTGTCCGCTGACCCTGCCCCACACAACCAGAGGGGAGACGGGCTGTGGCCACTGTTGGCCTCTTCTGTTTAATCCGAGATATGGACCCAGGACCTAGAAACATCTCGGAGTTAAAAATTGGGGCTCGGAAGTGTAAACCTTCATCATCCCCACATCAGTGACGCTCTGCTGTAAGGCAAGAGCAGGTCAGTGTCTCGGGATCTAAAATCTCTGCCTGGAGAGCTGGCTGGCTCCCACAGTGGCAGACAGGTCACGTATGACAGCTAGCACACTTCCTCATGTGTGTCATCACACGGTAAGGGCACAAGCTGTGACCTCATTGCCGTCTCCCTAAACCAGCCGTCCCACACCGGATATTAGCTCCGTCCTAACGCCACCCGGTGCAGTGACGTGTTGGGGGTGAGTGAAGTTCCATGACTCACTGGGGCCCAAACACAGTGGGGTAAACATGGGACCTTTCAGTCCCAGGGGGAGCGGCGTGGTCGGGCTCTCTGTGCACGGCGCACGCCTCGGCTGACAGCGCCGGATACACCATCACATTGCATATTCACGGGGCCTGATGTTTCCAAAGCGCACAAAGTTAATGTGTGTGATCTAGAGAGAGTTAAAAAAAAAAAAAACAAGCCAGTTCTATTGCATTTTAGAGCATTATATAATTAGGTAATTTTCCTTAAAACAGCTTCAGCATATAAGCAATAGTTTAATTTACAGAGTGACATTTTATAGACAAGACTGAAATGTAAAACACATAAAAGTCACTTACCTGCATCTACCTTATTTATCTTCTCTTTAATTCATATTCATATTCTAATTCAATGATTTATTTTAAGCACGTAGTATATTGATTTGTGGGGAAAGGATGGTAATCAGAGCTTAGTTTATGCTGGCAAAGCAGAGCCATTGAAATTCAGCCATTTCTTGGTCTCTATGTTCTATCTCATATGTTCGCCTGTGTGAGATAAGCTAATTGTTTACAGCGTAAATGTGGCCGTTCTAGTCCTGGGGCTTGATATAGGGACTTATCTCAGACATTCGTCAGTAGGGAAAGAGAGCCCAAAGGGCACCAGTTTCACATCAGGATACGCCATTACGGGCTGGAACAGTTGTCCCTACCTGGGAGAGAGACACAGTTCGGTGTCACCCGGTGCCAAGAAATCCTGCCGGCCGAAGGGCCGCGCTCCCCTGTGCCCTCCCAGTGGCACCCCGAGGACAGTTCACCCCGACAGATGCAAAACCAGCGGCACAAGCCCGGGCTCGGCGGGCAGCTGGGTTTGATGGAAGAATTTGAAAAGCAGCGACAGAATCGGTTCATAAAGTAGTATCTGCCGAACAAAAGGATGAGCGAACAAGTACTTTTTTGAGTAATGAAGACTTTTTTTTTGAAGAAGCGATGTTTTAAAATTGCTTTCTTATGGTCAGAATCCCAAATGGTCTCTTGAACACTCCTGGCTACAGTCCCAGCAAATAGAGAGAGAAAGCCTGGAAAGAGGAAGCAATTTTGTGGGGTGCGTGAGAGGGGAGAGCAAATTGCTTCCAGTGCCAGTGTCTGTTCGGTGGTACATGTGATTGTTGACTTTGAACCATGTCACGTCGGTGGTATTCTGACCCTTAAAGTGTGAACCTGAAATAATTAATGATAGAAGAAGAATTCTTTATAATAAAAGTATTGGTCCTGAGGCAAGGAAGCAGGAGGACCGCCCTGGGGATGTGTCTGCTACAGAAGTTGAGAAGTTAGATAAGAGGACCCAAGCACAGAACAGGAGCGAGACACGTCCCTTAGCTTCTCCCAGATCTGCTTCATCTGTCCCCCACTGTGGCTCATGTCCAGACTGCCACGTGCAGGCACTTTTGCATCTATACGTCTGCACGTGGAAATCAATAGTTTAGAACACTGCACATATAAGACGTCTTACCATGAGTTTGATTGCTAAGTGACATCTTCATTGAATTCTGAGTTACATTTCTCTTCAGTCGTCATTAGAGGGGACCGCCAGGGGAGAAAGAATCAAATGACAGCCCCTGCCGAGATTCAGGGAGCGAGACTGGGACATCAGCTAATCCGGTGGAGCTTGGCTGTGACATGCTCTGCGTGTCGAGCAGACAGGGAGCTTCTCTGGGCCCCCAGAAAGGTACCGGGACACCCGAGGACAGCCAAGGAGCCATGCAAACAAACTGAGGTTTCATCACGCATCAGAGGTGTGGTACCTGCATACGCAGGAAAGGGGAAAATGAGAGAGAATTCTGGGTCCTGGGAGGCTGTTACTACAGTGTCTTTGGTTCCGTTCCTTCATTCATTCAATCAGGAATAGGCCAGACATAGATCTTTATGTGCTATTTGAGCAGTAATGGTTAAAACAGATCCGGTCCCTAATACACTTTCTCTCGGTGCACTTGATTACGAGAATAGTGTGTAATACATATAATGCACCAACTGCGTGTGAATCGATGGTGCTTTATAGTGTCAGCATTCACGACTGCTGAGGGCTGTGAGGGATCTGAGTTAGGACGTGGACGGTGTTCTCTGAGATGCAGTTGCCATGTGAACAGCCTTCTACTCGTGGCAGGAGATACTCCTCTTTGCTCAGAGTTTCAGACGTCTGCCTGTGTTGCTGACTGACACAAGGCCAGTATCCATCTTCTGGGCCCAGAGAAAAACTGCCGTGAGTCAGTTTGCCAAAAGTCTTCTCCCCTCTCGGGACGATGGCCGCTTCTGCCGTGACGCAGACCCCACGTCGCGGTTCAGGTGGCCATCCAGTTATTAAGATCCTGCAGTTAAAAAATTCTGTGGCTGTCTGCCACTATTCATCAAGTAAATTTGAAATGATGTTGCAATAATGTGCTCCTGCTTAGGAAAATTACAAATATGCACTTACTTAATTAAGGAAGACTTGCCCAGTTTACGACTTTGAAATTGCGGAGAGTGGAATTCCGAGCTCAGGCTCTGAGCTGGCTGCGCTGCCTGCAGACCTTTGGGGGTGGGGCCCAGTGTCCCTCACGCAGCCCCGATCCCTCGCACCCCCGCACTTCACAGCCTGTGTGCAGACAGACTGAGGTGCCCCGGGGAGCCCAGCCACCATGCATAGAGCTGCAGATGGGGCCTGCATGACCCTGGGCTGCAAAACAAGGCCGGCCTGGAAAACGTCCCCTTGGTCACCTGCTCTGACAACTGTGAGTCACTCCGAAAACATTTCTGCCTCTCTGTCAGCCTGCTTTGATGACGACAAAGCATTAGGAAAAGGTCATCGACGTTATTGTGGTTTAAACAGTTTAACCCTCTATCAGAATAGATCGGTGAAGGCGGAACATGGGCTCACTCTTTCCTGGTCCTGGGACGTGTTGGAGAACCTGATGGAAAACCTCTCTCATTCGGCGTTCCATCCGCAGCCCATGTGCGCGCGGAAACGGCCGAGCATCTTCCAGCCGCGTAAGGAAGGCTGGCTTAGAAGGGCGCTTCGGGATGCGGTGGTAAGCCTTGCAGGATCATTGCCCCATGTGCTTAAATGTAGGGACTCTGCAACATCCTCTTACTAATGAGTTTATGGAAGCTTTGAGACAACTTTGGACTGATACTGTGAACATATATTTTACTTGCTTGTTGCTTGGTGACACATTGAAGACCTGGAGTGCAGTTAGTCCACCTCGGCAACAATAAATGACGAGGTGTTGCTATGACCGTGGGTTTGTCTGAGCTGCCTTGTAGTTCAGAAGCCTCACCGCGTCTCACACTGTCCTTTGAAAGCTGTGCTATGTGTTCCGTCGCACAAAAACACACACCAGCCCCGCGTGCTGCTTCTGCTTTCTATAACCCTTGTCTGCCAGATTCTTTACCTGGGATGAGTATTTCCAGTCCGGGTTGGATTCTTTTTTTCTTAGCTTCCTGGTAAACCATCTCTTCTACTTCAAGGAAGTTGGCTTTCCTTTGAATTCTGGCGCAGCCCAAACTCCCCATTTTGACCTGCGCCAGCCACTTTAAATCCTGGGTTATCTGAGAATGACCTTGAGGTTTGCCTCCATTCTGTCTGTCTGAGCTTCATGACTCCGGCAGCGCTTCCCCCTACATAACGCAATGTAATCCTCAGAGCAGTGGATTACAGGTCTCCCCCTTTTCTCCGACTCGGGGGCGGGAGTGGGGGACTCACGGGGCTAGGGGTGAGCCCTGGCCGCACCTCTGCCGAATCGCCCGCCGGGTCTCAGCCGTGCTTCTGACCAGACCCAGACTTTCTTGAGGTCCTTACTTGAGTCAAATAAAACTTGAGTCCCCCATTAGACCCAAAAAAGTATTGGATGTGAACAATTATAGCCTGCCCAATTCATGCCCTGATTTACTCATATTATGAAGTTTTGTTTCGGGTGCCCATCCCGCGTACTGAGTACTAGCTGCTTTTTTGAGCACTTGATTATGTTGCCTTTTGCTTGCCTACATGCTAAGCCTCTATCTAGTCCCCGTTTTTTAAGTGAAGAAAGTTGCTCACACCCACACAGCTGAGACGCAGTTTAAACCCGATGCCGCTGGGCTTGCGGGGGCCTCCTCCTAACCTCTGGGCTAGACGGTGCGGTACGGCATGAAAACCGCTGGTTTGGACTTGGAAAGAGCTCTGCGCCTCCAAGCTCTTTACATTTTCAAAGCAAGAAAATCGTTCTCTCTCCTGCCTAATTCATAGGCTTATTCCGAGTAATGTACGTAAAGGATGTTTTTATAATGTAAGTGACCATGATAGGACATCTACTGTTAATGTACTTAATCCCATTTCACGGGCAATGATGCACACGGCGTAGCGCCCCCTACTGGTCACCTCTCCAGAACTCGCACAGACAGCCTTCCACTGGATGTGTCTGCACAGAACGTGAGAATTCAGGGCACTGTGTCAAACCTCCGGCGGGGACCATTTGGTGGCAGTGGGAGCTTTATGGCACACCTCCAGTCACACTGCACAGGGGTCCCGTCCTGCTGCGAGTGCAGGGGCCCCGACTCCAGACAGCCCGCCGTGGGGGTCCTCATGCTCTGGAAATAATTAAAGACGCAAGGATCCCGATAATGGCACCTGATGCCCTGCTGCGAGGGAAGATAAACCAGCCTGCGCCATAAAGAACTCACAAATTATACTGAGCAAACATGTTAACCGCTATTAAGAATCCTAATCAGAGCTGTTAAACAAACAATTAAGAGATGTCATATAAAATACACCCATTTAGGAAGATCGGCGGCACGTTTGGAGTTTTTAAAGGGGCCATTTACCTCTGAGAGAGGGAGTGAAGGGGAGGCAGGCGGAAGCACTTTTCTGGGCAAAGGCACTTTCTGAGCTTCAAGTCCCACGGACAGAGCCCTGTTCCCAATGGTATGACCTTAAGATTTATTTGGGGTCTCATGACTGTTTCATCGGAAAATCACTCTTGTTTCTTCAGACATGAGTTATTATTATACATAGTGCTTCCTTAAAGGGCCAGGAAAGTGTTGCTCGAACCCAATAGTAAAAGTCAAGAAGAAATGTACTTTGCAGCCCGCATTTCAGGTGGGGAGGCGATCCCCACGCCCCCCCCCCCCCCTCCGCCGCAGCCGGTGCCTGAAGTCTCGCTGTTCTTCCTATGGCCCAACAGCACCGGCGCCCCTGGCACGCTCGTCACTGACGCAGGGTCTTGGGCCCCCCTCCAAGCCTACGGAAACAGCACCTACATTTTAATAAGCCCCTCAGATCACTGAGATGGGCATTAACATTTTAAAGAAAGATGCCAACGTGCCAAGTTCCAACCACCAGAAGTCCTGTCGGGAGAATCAATGCGTGATCTTCTCGGAACGTAAATTGTGCCGTATTTGTGCATTGAGAGAATTAGTGGCTTTTGTAGCTTCTCACTGAAGAAAAATCAGGGGTGACGGAAATTAAACTTTACTATTTATATGTTGTGAAGGATACAGCTTCCTTGCAATGGCAGGTTTTCACGGCGGCCATGAACCTCCCGTAAAGGACCGGACATGAGGGGGTTTTCAGAATCTGATTTTGTGTGTTTGTGGTGAGCTGTGTGAAGCTGATAGTAAAAGTAGACCCATGCCACATCCTACAAATAAATAGAATTTCACAGCGAGCAAAGAGGACTAAGTAAAGCATTAGTTGACTTATACAGTTAAAAAAAATCCTGTGGAGGGAATTATAATGATGCTTTTTATAATGTTCTGGGGGGAAAAAAATCAACTCTAAGAAAGTTACAACAGGCCTAATTAATGCTCAAATTGTTCCCCCTAAGAAGCAGATTGTTTTAAATGTAACATAAGTGGGCTTCACAGAAAATACTTTTGTCTGTACTTAGTGGTTATTCAATGTTCTTTCTGATAGTATAGTAACCTAGAGCCCTTCAAAATAGGAAATGAAAGGTTTTTATTCCTGCTTTTTCATGTTTCCCATACCAGTGAGACGGGACATGAGATTGGGGACATTGTTTTCATGGAGCAGCACGGGCTGTTCCAGTCGGTGGTTATATTTGGGTTGAAGGTAATTCGGTCATGTTTTTAAGAATGTGCGTTTGGTTCATGGACTCGTTGATGGAAAAGATGACTGTAATTACATTAGAACAGTTTTCTTCTCCGTCAAGTTCCGTGCCTCACCTGGGTGGCCAGTTTCTGACCAGGTGGCCTGGGCTGGTCATTTAACCTCTCTGTGACTCAGTGTCGTTGTCTGTAAAATGGGGCTAACAGTTACACCTGCCTGTTGGCTCATGTGAGGACGAAAGGAGAGAATACATTTAAAAGTGTGTAACGGAGCCCCTGCCCTACAGGAAGAGCCCCCATCATGGTGGACACTGAATTACTTTCATTGCACTATTGGTCAGCCATTCTCGACAGAACTGTGATACGCAGACGTCCCTCTGTCCTGTTCTGAAGAATTGAGTGGCCACGTGGCCCTAAAACATAGCAATTCCGTCCTTTCCAAAGATGCAAAGTCCTCCTCTTCTTTCTCTCCTCCCTAGACCCCTGTCTCTCCTCTTTCTTTTCCTGGAGCCGAGCTTCTCGTAACAGCTGCCTGGCCCCGATCTTCAGGTCCCCACCACGTCCGCTCCTCAGCCCAGCCTAAAGGGCTGCTGCGAGGTGGCGGGCACACATGTGGGCCGTGTGTGGACACGCGTGTGGTCCACGTCTTCCTGATGGCTCCACCCAGTGGTCACTTCTCAGCCCTGGGGTCATCGGTCTTCATGCAGCACATGACGTCTTCCTGGATGCTGTCGGGGACCCTTCTGCCCAGCGTCCCTCAGCCTTCCTCAGCCTTCCTCATAGGCTCGCGTTCCCAGAATCCCATGCTCCACCTTCTCGCACACACACATCACGGACTCACTACCAGTTCTTCGCCACATGTTGGTTTCTGCCCTTTCTCTCTCTCCCCCCACTCCCTACGCCCCACTCCCTGTTCTGGAGCCTCAGAGTGTGTGTTCAATAAACTCCCCAAACTCTCCTGTCCACACCCAGGTGTGAGGTAGTGCGCAAGGCTCCCGATTATAATAATATTTATTAATGAAAGACCCAGAAGGCTCTGAGAGACCGTGACACAGAATCTATCTTATTCTCTTGTTGTCAGGAGTTTCCGCGTTTTCATTCACATAGGACAAGATTTTTCTCAATCGACCGCCATGGCCAGATGCTAAGACTTTTAACATCCGTGAAAATTGGATGGAAATGAGTTTAGCTTTGCTTCGTTGTAGGTGGGTGGTGCTGCTTTGGATCGATGTGGCATATAGATGAGGAGAGGTGTTGCGTTCTGTGCGGTGAAGTTTGAATTCGAAGTGATGGTCGGAGTGGTAATGAGTCTCCGGAGCCCGCAGGTGGTGCCGGACTCGGAGCGGCTTTCTCGGAAATGATCAGCTGCCGCGTGCATCCGAATCCGGTACCTTCAAGCTGCCACCAAACTCTAACACGGACTCCCAGGTGTATTTTTATTTCCAGAGGGATCCTAATAAAAAGATTCCGTCTTCCTTACCGCTAGAATTTTTTTAATCTCTATTTTCTGACGACGTTACTCAAATCAGCCTGTGTCTTTTGAATGGCTCATTCGCTCAGCATGTCTTTACTGAGAGCCCCACTGAGCAGCAACCCTGTGCCAGGCCCTGGGGGTGGCGGGGTGACCGAGGTAGACACCGATGTTTCCGGCTACTTGAGGAGTGAGGTGTCCGTCCAATGATTATGCGGTAATTATCACCAAGTGTGTACACATTCTAGAAAGCCTTAAAGAACAAAATAAACAAGCAAACAAAGTAGAAACAGACTCATAGGCACAGAGACCAGACTGATGGTGCCGGCGAGGGGGGTTGGGGGGCTGGGTGTGAAAGGGGACAGGATGAGGAAGCACACGTCGGCGGTGACAGGACAGTCCCAGAGACACCAAGTACAGCCCAGGGAACACAGTCAGGAATAGCGTGGTAACCGCGTACGGGCCAGGCGGGGACTCGAGGCAGCGGAGGGACCGCTCTGTAAAGTGCATGGCTTTCCAACCATTTGGCTCTACCTGTGAAACTGACACAGAATAATACTCAATGGGACCCGTGATTGAAAAACTTTAAAAAAAAAAAAGTAAAGAAAGCCTTCCGTGCCTGGGCTCCCGGAGGCCCCCCTGAAGAAGCGGTATCTACCGGGAGACGAGGCAGGGCTGGTGGCTGGCTGTGGGTCGGAGCGGAGGCCTCCCAGCGCGGCCTCCTGACAAGGTCTGAAGGCCCAGAGAGGGCGCCCACGCGAGGCAGAGAGGAGGAGCTGAGTGCTGGGAGCCGTGGGCCCCGCAGAGCCAGCGGGAGTCCCTGGTGCGTGGGGCCGAGTTGGTGACAAACAGCCCTCCAGTGCCCGGGTGACCTTGTCCAGACACAGGGGCCGGCTCCGCAGCACAGCTCTCCCAGTGAGGAAACCGAGGGCTCGCAGGTCCGTTTTCACGCTGGCCAACGTGGGCTCCTCGGAAAGTCAGCTGTTTGGACCTCACTTTGAACAGCCCTCCGGGGTGCACCTGGCATGCAGTAACCCGTGCAGGTTTCAAGTGCACACGTGGGTAGATTTAGAAACACATCCACACCTGTGAGGGCCCCGCCCCCTCGGGTTTATTCCTTGTCCCTGGAAGTGTCCTTGTACCCGTGACAGCCCCTCCCGCCCCCACTCCTGCCTGCGGGGGGTGATCTGTCCATCAGCCTAATGCGCAGCCTGGCCCACAGATGAGTTTTGTTGAAGAAGGGGAGCGCGGGTCCATCTGGGGGTGAGCAAGCTCTGGGTGTGACCTCTGGCCGGTTGTCGCCCCCCGCAGGTGTGCAGCGCGGTCCAGAACCAGGACTTCACGGTCATCGACGACTACTGCACTGGCCTCCGGGCCCTGCTGTACCTGCAGAGCATCGAGGAGCTGCGGGACTGGGACGGGCAGAGCCCCGTGACCGTGAGCCACCAGAAAGGGAAGCCCGTGCTGCGTATCGCTGAGCTCGCGGGAAAGGTACGTGCTCGCCCTGCTGGCTGGCCCGGGACCTGGGCCTGGGGCTTCCGTTTCAGGTCGGGGCCCCTCCTGTGGTGCCCTCACAGAGCGCAGGGTGGTTTCCATGGGAGCATCATGCCCAAGGAGGCGGGGCTGCAGCTACGGCAGGCCCGCTCCTCCCGTTGCGGCAAGGCTGACGGAACGCGAGGTCACGTGAAGGAACAAGGTTGGTGTGCGTGTGCCAAACACCTCCAGATTCCTGCTTCCTGGGGCGGGGACTGGCGTCCTTTCCGGGGGTGGGAGGAGGGGGTGACTGGAGAGGTCTTGATTCCTTAATGAGCTCTGGAAATTATACCATTCCCTTTCCATTTCCAAGATAATCCAATCACAGGAGCCCTGAAGCACAGGATGACGTTTTTAAAAGTCAAATCTAATCAGCGCCTTTTGTAACTGCCTCTGGGAGGCGGTGCAACCGGGGCTCGAGAGGTCGCGCCCTGCGTTCCCCCTAACTGCTGTTTTCCGAGAGACGCACACCACGTTTACACTTTGCACAATACCGCGATTTCGGCACACCTCTTCTCGCACGGCATGCAGCCTGGTGCCCCTGCGTTCCCTTGTGTTATTCTAAACAGACAACCGTTGTAAGAAGACATTTCTCGAGCTCTGCATGAGGGGAGGGGGGAATTAGAATTCTCAGTCTTTTCAGCTTGTCACTACATCAATAATTAACTTTTAAAAAAAGAGAAGCAAGCATAAAAAGACTCTTTAAGGAAGCATTTAATCATTCAAATGAATCTCAACTGGAAACAGGTCACAGGAAAAGGAACGGAAAATAAAAACCCTGGGTACCCCGCCGCGGAGGGCAGGGCCCGGGACGCGAACAGGAGCCCTGCCACGCAACTGGCTTAGGGGGGGCTGGTTTGGTGGGCAATATCGCTGCCCCTTTCCTAGCAAACAGCTGAAAACAGTGACTTCTCGAAGGATGGGGGGTGTGGTTGTGAGCAGGGCCGTGAGAACCGAAAGGGCTGAAGAAGTGAAACCTTACAGCGTGGCCTCGGGACAGCATCGTGATGAAGGAGTCCGTGAGTGGCCGTCACACCGGAAGGCCGGGTGACGTGAACGTTTACAGCTTTGTGATTAGCACGACTGTGCCTGAGCAGCCCTCGCCTGCGGTATTTAGGCAGTGACTGTTCTTGCCTGTATCGGTGACCATCAGCATCCTGCGGTGGTTCATAACCAACAGTAATTCACCCATCGCTTTGCACTTCCTCGGTGTAAACGTCTCGCGGAAATTGTGTCCGCCGCGGTGGTTTTGATAGGCTCCGACTCTCGGTGGAAGTGCCGAGCCGCATCCGCGTGGTCCCCGTGCGCGCGGCCGTGGCGCGGTGCCGTCTGTCTCCAGAGGGTGTGCACACTCGTTCCCAGACGTGCCCGTTCAGGAGAAGGGAGACAGGACAGAGAGTCCTGTGTGGGTGACAGGAGGGGACATGGACTTTCTGATCGTTGGCACCTGGCTCCAGACTTTATTTTGGGAAACGTAGCCTTTGTCAGAATAGTAAGTGTGATGTCCATCGTTCTGTGTGGTCAGATTGGAGTCAATTCTCAGCACCGAGACAGGTGGACAGGCAGACGGTCTGGTAACAACGGACCTCTGCTCCTGGCTTCCCTGTGCGGCCAACATGACCAGGACAGTAGGTGACAGTCCCCTGCCGGTTAATATTCCTGATAGGAACCCAAGCGCTCTGGACCCAGGGAGCAGGCGGCCTCCTACCTGTTGCTTCCTGGTGGTGCCAGGGTGTGAGCGTGTATCAGTGTGTGATTGTGTGTGTTAGTGTCTGAGTGTGTGAGAGTGTGAGGTGTGATTCTGAGCGCACAGCCCACGGGAAGGGCAGCCACCCGCTGTGCCGACTGACGGCGGAGCGGCTGCTGTCACGCTGTCGGTGCCGCGCCGCAGACAGAATGCCCGTGGGGAGCGCCGGCACCCTGCCCCCGTCCCCCCAGAGACCCTGGTTCCACAGGCCAGCGCTGGGGCCGGGACTCTGTGTTCCAACGTCATGGTTTTGACGGAGGGACCCAAGGATCCACGTGGCCAAACAGAATGAAGGAGCGGGTGGTGGGAGAGCTTCCGGTCAGAGGTCGAGGCGTCGACAGAAGCTGTCACGTCTAGACGGCACGCCGACGGCCGGCAGTGCAAGCGTCTGTGAGGACAAGGAGCAGGCTCTTCGCAGCACCGGAGGGAGGGGTCTCCATGGCAACACGCCCGGTTATCTGTGCTCAGTCCTCATAACCCTGCTTCTCCCTGGCGCAGACCAAGGCCCCCCAGCAGAGGCGAGTCCCTGCCACGCTGGGGTCAGGGGGTGCTGGCTGGGTTCAGGGGAGACTGTGAGATGCACACGGCGCATCTTCGTGCCTCAGTAGCAAGGCAGCTCCGACCAGCTGACGAATCTCTAAGTCTGTGATGATCCCTCGTGAACGAAGCCAAGATCCAAAACGCACTGAAATCAACTCATTTGGCAGCACGCCTGGCCTGAACCCATGGGAGGCTGTTTCTAATCCTTACTTATTCCTCTGAAGGTGGACGTTTAAGTGTTTGCTGCAGAGAGAATGTGTTTGGCCCCGGGCTGGTTCTGCCCGCCTCGCCGGGGGGTTGGGTAAAAGGTGGCGTGTGCACCCCGTCCCCTCTCTAGAATCACAGATACAGGGCTGCAAAGGACTTAAAGGAAGACCTCGCTGCCACGTACCTTCATCCGCAAGTTCCTCTGTGGAGCTGGAGGTAAATGTATGTTGAGGTGGGATCAGAAAACAAACTGCAGGCATTTGGCATTTTTAGATGGGCAAAGAAGGGTAACATGGAGATTATTTCACAATCAGAAAGCACGGAGGGAAATGGCTTCCTTTCCTGGGCTTGGGGTGCCAGCGCATTCCCGAGTAGGACCCCTGGGAAGGGGGTCAGCTCAGGCCGAGGCCCTGGGGGCCAGGTCTGTGTGCCGGGGCAGAGGCTGGTCCCTGCACCTGGCGTGTCCTTCCGGGTCACTGAGGAGACCCTCTCAAAAACCCCCTTCCCTCTGGGTTATTCTCGGACCTCTACACCAGAATTAATTTCTCCTTCTGTCCATTTTTTTTAAATTAAATTTCTCGGGGCGGCGCTGGCTAATAACATCACGTGGGTTTCGAGGGTGTAGCTCCTGAGCACACCCGCTGTCTGCGGCCGCCGCGCCCTGCTGATGGGAGCGCAGACCAGGGCAGCCCCCGTGGACACCGTACGGACATTTCTTCTCTTCTTCAGCCTCCGTTGCACCGGTAGCACACAGCAGCTGAATGTTTACTTGTTTCCTCGGCGAGACAGTGAGCTCACTTCCCCTACTTGTCTTCCTACCCCAGTTCCCTGGGCCCTCGCTGACTCGCAGTACGGGCTGAGTGCATGCTGCTTGAAGAGGCAGGTGAATGAATACGTGAACGTCACAAGGAAGCAGCTAAGTCGTGACATTAAAAACCGGCGGTCGTCAGACGGCTCTCGTCATCGCTCTTCCCGTTACCTCGGAAATGAAAAGGATGTAAAAAGAAGACAATGACCTTGAACTTCAAGCCCCTTTCTGTGTCCGATCTAGTTCGGTAAAATGGGATGGACAGAGGAAGTAGCCAGAGGAACAGCCTTTGTTCTTCCTCGGCTTGGCAACCCGGACCCAGAGTATAAACTGCCTGCGGACCCCGGGCACAGCTGTGCCCACGGGGGCTGACCCAGCGTCCCCACGCAGGAGCGACAGGGGCGGCTGAGCTGCTTGCTATGTGCCTGTGTGGATCGGCCCCTCATATCCCTCTGGGAAGCCCCATCTGTCACCCGCTTCCTCTCCTTCCAGGAAGGCCTCCAGGGTCTGTCCTTTCCTGCTCTGCAGTGGCCCTTTTCCGCACAATGGCCCCGTCAGGCCCTGCGTCCTCTCCTGGGCCCGGGTCTCCCTGCGCATCAGCGAGCTCGCTCTGCGCATCTCGAGAGCAGAGACCACGCCTCACTCACGCTGGAATTTTCCAGCACCTGGCGCAATGCTACAGGTTAGAGAATCCGGTCACACACAGGCGGTGCTGTCCTAATTTAGAAAGAAGAAAGAAAGCTGGTTTATAATTAAAATTCCAGCCAGGCCTTTAAAAAAAAAAAACAGTCATTTTAGGAGGAAACAGGAAATGTGTGGAATGACTTTCAGGAGATATTAAGACGTGATGAAATACACGCCGGTGACATTAGTACATGAGCGTGACCTGTGCTCGGTGAAAAAGCTTCCGTTCTGACAGAAATCAGGAAAACTGCCGCGGTGCTTTGCAGCAGCTCCTGAGGCCGGGCTTCGTCCTGACGGTAGAAACCAAACCTGGCGTGTTCGGATGACCAAGCACATCACGCTCCTGTGATTTTAAAGCCCAGAGGGACAGGGCTTGATAAAGCTTTTGCTCTGCAGCCGTGGTCTTTTCTGTGTAGGTGCCGATCCCTGTGCTTGTTTCTGGCTTGTCACCCGACACGCAGAGTTGAGGAAGGTCTGCAGGGAGGGAGCATCGCGGGCAGGGCCCCTACAAAGGGCCAGAGAAGTGTCTCCGGAGACAAGGGCCGCCTCCTACCGCCGCTGGGAAGGCTGCACGTCTTCCGAGCCGTGGATTTTTTCATGCCTCTTATTTTACAAGTGGAAACATAATTTACATAAAGAAAAAATGCACCAGCCTCAAACGAACCACGTGATGACGTGGGCAGACCCATAGGCTGGTGAAACCCTGCTCCGGGAGAACGTCCCCCGTGTCGGTCGGGGTCCGACCCACCACGGGAAACCAGCGTGGTCAGGGCTCTGCCGCCGCGGGTCACTCTGCTCAGACCGTTCAGCACCTTGGCATTAGAATCCCGCAGGATGGCTGCTTGTGCGTGGGCAGCTCCCTTGGCTCAGCACCGTGTTTCGGCAATGCACCCACAGCGCGATGGGTGTTCAGCAATTAATTTCTTTTCATTGGTAAACAGTTTCCTGTTGTATAGACGTACCACAATTTGATTTTCCATTCAAAAGGACGTTTGGGCTGTTTTCACTTTCCCGATACTATAAACGTAGCTGAAGTAAGCATTCGGGCATAACGTGTGCAGAATAAATGCACACCACTTTATAAGTGCAGGCCAGAGGGATTGTCAATAATCTTACTGACCCCTATTCGGAAACTTGCCACGAGAAGTCCACGGCGTGAGACCTGCAGGGCGGCCCTCGCGGGCAACTCCCATCCATCACGCTTGCTTCCTTTCTCTTTCCTCTAAGGCAGGGATGTCCAACCTTTGCCCGTCTCTGGGCCACGCAGAAAGAAGAGTTGTCTTGTGCTCACAAATAAATCTCATGATGTTTTAAGTAAATTTATGATTTTGCGTTTGGCCGCATTCATAACCATCCTGGGCCGCGTGCGGGGCGTGGGCGGCAGGACGGGCAGGAGGCTGCCTCAGAGCCGGCCCAGAGAGAGGGATGCAGGGAACAAAGGCCTGTTTCCCTCCGTTCATCTCGGGCGCTGTGTCCTCGTCCACGTTATTTTCTCCGTGGCAGCGTGGCGCTGGAGTGGCCCTCGGCTGCAGCGCACTGTTGGACAGACTCCGGACGGCGCGCCGCATCTCTGCCAGTGACTTGGGTGGTGATGGAACTGGGGCGGTGCCACTGGGGTCATCTTCGGTGTCTGTCGTCAGCAGGCACGAGCCTAAAGGTGCCTTACTCTTTCCGTTAATTCCATAGCATGTGGCCAAGGAAACAAAGCACCAGCGCCTGGAAGTTCAAACTTTCCAAAGTTGCCCAATCAGAGCCCCCTGCCTAGATGTGATGGGGGCTGGTCTGCGTCACCAGACGCCATCGGCTGGTCTGAGCAGGATCTTACGTGGGACGAGGAAATGCCCAGTCTCCTTCAAGGGCAGGACAGACACCCGTGCACACAACGAATGGTGGGATTTCTACTCCGAAGCAAAAGGGGCTGGGTGGGATGGGGTGGCCCCCCCCCGTCCTCTCAGCCTCGCGGTCACGTGTGGTGACCCCCAGGGAGGAGGGAACTGGGTTTGGGGGACAGTGGTGTGGCTCTGAACCCAGGGTCAGGGTCCGACTTCGGGGCGACCGTGAGCCAGCCGCGCGAACCCTCAGTCCTCGGCTCCTGCAGTGGCCAGCTGGGGTCATGCTGCCTCTTTCCAGGCACTTCGTGAGGATCAGAAATCATATCTGTGCAGTGGCTAGCACGTGCCAGGCCTGGGTTCTGGGCAGTCATTCTGTAACTCATTCTAACAGGTGGTAGACAGACAGACAGACAGACAGACAGGAGTAACTAGCGTGTGTGATATATCTATGTCTGAAATATTTGGATAATAGTAGGGTAAACGTCAGCCTCTGAAAACACTCTATGAGTTGATTTCTGCACCTTCTGCGCGGGTTTTCCAGCTGATTTTACGCACGGTATTTACCTTTTCCTTGGTCTTCTGTTGATGCAACATGATCTTCTTGGCTTGGTTCCGTTTGGTCTGGTGACAGTGAGCGTTTTTGTCCTTTGAAGCGCTCTGTTTCGCCAAAAAGGCATCTCAACCGGGTGAAATGAAGATGAATTTGTTAATTTGGGGTTTGGGCAGCCAGCCAGCATGAGTGGTCCATCATTGGTCCTAAAAGTCGGGGCGGGGTGCAAGGAGTTGGGGCGTGCTGCTGTAGCCAAACCAGAGAAGCAGTATCTCAGTCGAACACGAGGCAGTGGGGGAGGCACTGCCAGGGGGTTCCCACGCCGTGGGAAGAGCGGGTTTGCATTGCCTGTCACCAAACAGCAGCCCCGTAAGTCTCCCTGCTTGGTTTCCCCATCTCAGGGTAAGCACAGAGCAGCCCGGATCGGTGGTGGGGGCCGTGGGGAGCCCTGTGTAGAAGGGGGCTGAGACTCCAAGCCAGGCCCGGCCGAGGGGCCTGACCCATCAGCGAGGCCCGTGTAGACGCGGGACGAGAAGTTGCATACGCCGCGGTCTTTCGGTTCCAGAGTGTAGAGAGAGGGAGGGAGGGAGCACAGCGGCTCGTCTGACCCGGGAACCAGGGCGGCCGCCTGGTTCCTGGAAGGCGAACCACGCAGCTCTCTCCCTGGCCTGCCCACGTCCCGCTGTGCGTTAAACACGGCGGTTCCTTATTCCCCTCGCTCGGAAAATGGCGTCTCATGGACAAGCACGGTGTCATTATCCCTTGTCACTTTCGTGAGAGTAAGTGGTTCCGTGTAATTCCTCATACTTCATCAAACACACTACTCTAATCAAAATGCACCTTATTATATTAATTATATGTTTAGAACTTGTACAAAAGTGCTTTTCATCTTCCACATAACTCACCCACATTAATCCTGCTGTTACTTTTAAGCTGGGGACGAAAATAGGATTTTTCTCGTTCTGGGCAGGGATTGAGGGTGTATAAAGAAACCACCACCAGAGCATGTGAGATGCGGTCGGAATGCCAGCACCGGCCTTGATCTCATCCCCTGTCCTCCCTCCCAGGAGCGCCGCAACGCTGGCGACACTCAGTGCGGGCCAGTTAGCGTCGTCCCTGACCCGGATTTTATGGAGAAAGGCGAAGCACCCCACAGCGATCCTGAGCTACTCCCCGAGAGTCTCCCTGAGAAAACAGATGCATTTGTTTTATTTCTGTTTAAGCCCATCTGCTCACGTGAATACAAGGAGTGTTAGATTAAAAACATAATAATTTTCCAGTCATTAAAGAAGTCAAGAGTCGTTTTGATCATGTGAAAAGTCTCTAGATGCTCGAATGATATCTTCTTCAGCTGTATGCCAATTTGTCCTAATGTAAGAGCTGAGGAAAAAATTTAGATGTTGACTATGTGAAATTAAGAAGGGGAACTGATTTAGTGCATATATATAATATCTCAAACCAAACAAGCCACGATCAGTTTGGGGCCTTCAGATCGCACAGCTCATAACCACTGTGCAGCAGCCCGAGGAGACTCAGCTGAGGTGTCTTCCGTTGTGCTGACCCACGGAGCCGGTTCGGCTCCCCGCGTTGTTATCTCCCAGTTTCATGCCCCGTCCACAGGCCCCAATCCGGGCCCGCACCTCCATCTGCTCAGCGTTCTGGTGGACTCGGCCCCACAGCAGCCCAGCCCGGGGCCCTTCCTGCACCAGGCACACAGCAGCTGCGGGGTCTCCCCCCGCCATTCGAGAGCCCTCCATCATTGACAAAGTGCTCCAGCAGCGCGGTGTTGCCAGCTGCTCCCCCACAGCAATGGCAGCTCAGCCGCACCCACTGAGACCACAAGGCGGGGGGGCGGAGCTGACGACAGGCTGGAGCTGACCTAAGGGCACAGTGACAGCACCAGGTGCCACCTCCCGCTTCTCCATCTCCATGGGCGTGGCAGAGCAAGCCAGAGGGTTCGTGGCAAACGTGGGAGGCTGCCCGGAGCAGCAGGGTGTCCCCAGGCTGCCTGCGCAGGGGGCAGAGGGCAGCCAGCATTGGCTCGTGGGGGCTAAGCCCTTCTCCACGCTCCCCCCACTTTTCTGAGTTCTCATTTCTTACGTGCATGAACTATCACTGTGACAGTTTCCGTGGGTTCATTAAATTCTTCCAATGTGGATGCTAAGAAAGCTGAAACATTCTCAGCCGAGATCGACGCCGCTGCAGACAGGCGTCACTGATGTTTGCTCAGTGACACTCCAGCGTGTCGCAGGGTTGCTGCGTGAACATCGGAGAGCCGTAATGAGCTAAAAGTCAAGTACAGGGGGAGACGGGTTCCAGACCGCTGCAGATGTTCTCAAATCAAACCGCGCTTCTGTGGAAGGCGGTGCAGACGCTCCACCATAGGAGCATGCCACGTGGGAGGACAGGCACCGCACTGGACAAATTTACTTAGCCTTAACCAAATCAGTGTGGATGGTGGTTTATTTTTTCACTTTGAGTCCATTAATAACAGATGCACTGGATTCTAATGAGCTTCAAGGATAATTTCCCTGGGCTGAGAGGGATGCATTAACTGGTTAGGCAGGAGTCGGGGTCCCGGAAGGGTAGTCCTTGTTGAGTGAGGCAGCTGAGTCGAAGGACAGGTCCCCGCCAACCCACCCCCTTGCCTTAATCTCCCCTGTCCCCTTCGGCGTCAGACTGGAACAGGCCTCTGCTTAACTAACTCACCAAGACTCTGACCACCTTCTCTGCCATGCTGTGTTGACGGTGGCTCACTCTGCCCCTCCTGGGAAGCCCCAAGAGAGGGGAGCAGGAGAGGGGCAAGGAAATGTGTTGATAGGTGCTTTTTTTTTGGTCATCACCAACTTATGTTGCATCACGCAGGTGCTATGCACATCACCATAGTGTACACGGCCTGGCCTCAGAGGAGGGATGATATTCTCCCAAGGGGAGGACATCCCTAGGTAAGAACTGACCAACCTGGGTGACAAGAAATGGAGAAAAATTCTTGGTTAACGTTACAAGTGCAGCAAAACACCACCGTGAGGCGCCACTTGACACCCACGCTAATGGCTAAAACTAAAAGGACGGACAACATTAAATGTTGGCAAGAATGTGGAGCAACTAGAACTCTTGTCCTTGGCTAATGGGGGAATAAAATGTTACAGCCACTTCGAAGAATTCTTCTGCGCTTTTTTGTAAGAACCAATGATTCCACTCCCAGGTTCCGATCCAAGAGAACTAAAAACACATCTCCATAGAGTTAGAGATAGAGGAATTTCAGAAGCATTGTGTTGGGGGAAAGAAGCCAGACACAAAAGAGCACTTACTTAATAACTCCGTTCCCGTGGAGCTTAAGGACTGGAAAACAGGTCTGTGTTGTTAGTAATCACAGCCATGATGAGGAGAGCTTGACTGGAAGGAAGCAAAAGGGAATTTTCTGGAGTGATGAAAATACCCAGTATCTTAATTAGGGTGACAGTTTCATGGATCTATAGGTTTACTTGTCCCAACTCCTCCGGATGCAAACTTCCAATCTGTGCATTTTCCCGTGTGTAATATACCTAAGTGCATTAAATTAGCCTTTCTAAGTGAACAACTAAGAACGTGGAAGACAGGCATCCAGTAACACTTCCAGGGACAAAGTAAGACCTATCACGTAAGAAATCCTAAAGACCGTTTCCTATCCCGATGACTTTTAATAAGGTAGCCGTTGGGCACTGAGAACCTTAGGAATTCAGCCGTTGGAAACGAGTAACTGGCACCGAGATGAACTCTTGGCTGGCAGCCGGCTTCCAGAAGACGGATGGCTCGGAGCATAAACAGACGCGCTCCCTCTGCCAAGCTGCCGGCAGCTGGATGTGGGTCTGTGCTGCGTGGGGCTCCGTGCATCGGGGAGGCCAGCGGGCTCAGAAATGGGAAGGGGGTGGAGGCAGCAACATCTGGCTCCTCGAGGAGCCCAGCCAGCGAGGGACCTGCCAGCACAGTGCCAATGAAGCTGCTGCTTAGACGCAGGAAATGGGGCTGAGTCCTCTGCGAGGCTCCGTGTGCTGTGCCGGCGTGTAGAGCAGCCGGTCCCTGCAGCCTGTGAGCAGAGCTGGCTTGCCTGGGGCCGCGGCTCCCGGCGCCAGCCAGATGGATCGCTGCTGCCCGGGCTCCATGCAGGGCCAGCCCTGTGGCCCCAGGTCCTGCCTGGCGGCTGCGCAAATAAGCCCAGGGGATATTTGTCTGGTGATTGCGAAGCAAATGAACTCCTGACGCTTTCCAAAGGCACTGACAGTTTCTCTTGTCATAGCCCTGTTGTGAGTGGACCATGAAATTATAACATTGATAGGAATACAGACAAAACTCTTGAGGTTGAGTTTCCCTTCACTCAGGTACATTGTGTGCATTCTGCGAAGGCGTAAAGAGTCCAAAACTGTTGTTTGATTCTGGTATTTTTTCCCCTTGAAGGTGCTGCTTTTGTACTTCCTGGGATCTCAGTGCAGCCCCTGAAAGAGTGTGGCTGGAAAGGAGTATCACAGATCTTTTTGGAGCTCATATCATTTTCGTGACAGATTTGATTTTTAGTGCTAATTCGATATTTTTTTTCATGTCTCTCTGCCTAGCTCAGAAACTTTCATTTGAGTTTGCATTTTAAGCATTAAATGTGTGTGTGTGTGTGTGTGTGTATTCACTCAACAAATACGGAGTGTCTGTCACAGACCAGACATTGCAGGAAACAGCTGAGATCGAGCGATGAACAAAGTGACCTCCATCAGTGGGCACTCAGCTATAAGCAGTGGTAAGCTAGACGCTGTGAATGCTTTGTATAATTATTTATACATAAGTGCACACATTCACACGTACATAGATCTGTGTGCGCGTGCATGCACACACACACGTAGATATCCAGGGTGGGCGACAGTAAGCTCACTTGTTCATGTGAGCAGATACAAAACACAGGAACACATTCTGGTTCAGGTCCTCACCCTGCAGCCCTTCCACTGCCCACCCGCGTGCACACACACCCCCCCGTTTACACAGGCGGTCCTCTGCCCATCCATGTACACACACACACACATTTACACAAGCGGTCCTATGCCCACCTGTGTGCACACACACACACACCCATTTACACAGGCGGTCCTCTGCCCATCTGTGCACACACATGCACACACATTTACGCAGGCAGTCCTCTGCCCACTCGTGCACACACACACACCCGGTTACACAGGTGGAAACTGAGGCTCTGAGGGTTAGTGAGTCAGGAGCGGAAGCACGATGCAAACAGCTCTGTCCCCTGTCCAGCATGCCCTTCACCATGGACCTGCACCTCCTCACAGCGCCCCCTGCTGTTCTGGTATCAGAGCCACAGACGCGGCGAAGAACAGCGCTGGTCTGAGCCCGGAGGCCGGCGGCAGCTGTGCAGGGCAGACGCTCCGTGACTCAGAGGACCAGGGCAGCAGAGCTCTAAGTAAATGTCCCCGTTAAAGGAATCCACAGGCAAAGGCGGCGGCCAGGTGGTCACTTCCGAAAATCACTGCCTCTTTCTCGAGAGTGGAGGAAGAGTCTCAAGTCGGTTAGGTAATTAATCCAAATAGGCACAGAATGGGGGCGCAGGTTCCATTCTCAGCTTGTGCTTTTGGGCGCCGGCGTCTTTTCGCACAAATCCCATCAAATCTCTGTGCGCTCTGCGTTTGCGTTTCCTTCATCTGTGACGAGAAGATTCTATTAGCAGCCCTGGCGCCTTCCATTAAAGTCTACAACTTCCCACTGCCAGGAAGGGATAATGAAGTGATAAATTTAATTTGCTACCGAAATATGTAAGGCGGAGAGGGCTAAGTGAATTTACAGCACTAGCTGTGTCTTTCCCCTTAGCATTAACAAAAGTTTTATGGCAGGTTATCAAAATCAGTGTGACAAACACAAATTTATATGAATTTCCACACGCAGAAATCAGATCTGTGACTCCGCATCAGCACGCATCCCCGCCTGTCTGCTCAGCGTCTGTGGGCTCGTTGGAACTTAACTCGGAGCTGGAAGTGTTGTATTGCTTGAAGGATGTCAACTAACCTCACCAGACGAAGGGACCCTTTTTATTCATTCACGTCTGGCGCTGGAGTTTACCCTTGTAAATCCCCGTCTCATGCCCCGGCTAGACACTTGGAAGCCTGTGTGGACAGATAAGGACAGCGCCTGCCTAGATGGTGACCACAAGTGGGGCTCCACCCTCCGTGGGGCCCACAGTCGCGCTCACCCCATTTCTTAACTCCGTGTCGCACTCATAAACACAGTGATTCCCTGGTTTGGAGACGCTCATCCCTTCTCACACACCAACATCCCCACTTCAAGAGCTCTGTGTTCCTTAAGCTTTATCTCACAGGGTCTGGTCATGCTTGCCTGGCATTACGTTAGCCTTGGGATTCCAGGGGGCAGGGACACCCCAAAACCACACCCCTGGGGGCGGAGCCAGGCTCGGGCCTGCCTCTGGATGCAGAGGTGCACCTGCTCTCTGGTCAGACAGCTGCCTGGTGCTGTCCAAGGTACCAGGCAGTGATGGGTTTGCACCTCGTGGTGAGCGAGCCCAGACACACCTGCTGTGCACAGTAAAGCGCCTTCCTTGCGCTCCAGGTGGAGCTGCATTCACGCAGCCTCGTTCAGGCCTCATGGTGCGTGCAGGTCTGCAAAGAAGCCAGGGATGCCAGCCAGGGCCCTCACCCTGCCCTCAGTGCTGTGTTTCCTGCTTAGACTTCTGGATGTTTCTCTTTGAAAAGCGACGTAAATTTTTGTCTGCTCTTTAGTTTGTATTGAGCATCACGGGTGTCAGTGCCAGAGCTGGCGTGGGTAGGGCGATGCTGCGGCCTGGCTGGGGGAGCGGGGAGCCCTGCGGTTATCTCTGTGGTGACATCAGTGTCATGACTGCCTCAAGGGACAGTCCAAGGCTGAGGACAACTGTGGGGACACCAGGAGCTGCACCCCAGGCTCCATCAGAGAGCGTTTCCGAGGGCTTGTCATGCCAAGTGCCTACAGGATGCAGGGAGAGCAACAGGTCTGGAGTCGGTCAGGAGGAACTGCTAGGAGGTAAAACTAGAGTTTTATCAGAAGAGGAAAGGGTGGCATTGTTTCAAAAGTTAGCCCAATTAATTTTTTTAAAAATCTGATTATTCCCACAGCCATTTGTAAGCACATATGTATGCTTAGAGTGTTTCCCCCGAGTGTTTGCCTTCACTGCAGACAGAATGGACAGAGGGCGCCAACAGTAGACGCCTTCCATCGGAAGGAAAAGTGTGACCGTGCGCACACACTCACCAGCAAGCGGGCTTTTGGAGCTACCGGATGAAAGTGGGCGGGTTGGACTGCTCCGTGTGGAAGTGGGTGTGGGACTGCCCAGTGATCACAGGCGACATGAAGTCGGCAAACCCACTCAGCTCCTGCTCTCTCTCCGCGTCCCGGGCTGAGAAGAATCATCCCAGTCGGAGCGCGCAGGGCATGAGTCTGTCTCTTCACCAGGGGCCGCAGCCGGGTCCCCGCCCCAGCGAGTTGAGGCAGGAAGTTCTTCCCCACTGCGACTGGAGGCTCCAGCCTTGGACAGATGGTGTCCCACTGGACTGGGGGACGCCAGGTGTGACCAGACCCAGCCATGGCCCTCACTGCGACATCGTTACACGCAGGGGACGTGCCCACGCCAAAGAGGTGTGGTTTTCCAAAGGGGAAAACGGGAATTCTGAGCAAGTCTGAACGTCCAGGTGGAGTTGGGTGTCCTGGAAAGGGTTTGAACTCGTTGGTTTACAGATATAGGTCGTCGTGAGAAAGGAGAAGGGTAAGTATTCCTATGGAGCAGGAGTTGTTTGCTGAGAACCATGCGCACAGGGCTGGGGAAATGAAAACCCAGTGAGACCAGTTCATGACGAGTGACCCCAGTGTCTGTTTTTGATATACGTCCTGGAGACAGATGATGATGGTGATCTTGTGCCCCCCTCTTCCTGAATGCCGTGGGCTGGGCCGAGGGCCTCACTGCAGCCCCCCCTCCCCGTTCTAAGCCTCGGGGAGCCCTGGGAAGCAGGTCTCCCTGACGTTCGCCAGTGACAGAGCAGGGCCAGCCTTCTGAGTAGTCATGTGGGGCTCCGGACCCGCGTAACAGGGAGTCAGAATCCAGCCTGGATCCACGCGACAGGCCCCTCAGAGGAGGGAACACCCACTTCTGGCGAGGTGTCACTTGATTTCCAGAAGACGTTTTATAAGTGACCGCAATGGCCTATTGGAGAGGTCTGTCACAGAGCTGGACAGAAACCTTAAACCTCCTGATGTCCTCGCTTACCTGCGAAGATCTTCACTCGCTGTTTGCGGGGCACCGCACGTACACGAAGATCGCACACTCTGGAGCTCTCCTCCGAGTGACCGTGCGGATCTGCAGTCCCTGACGGTGAGAAGCCCTGTGGGCACGCCCTTCTCTGTAGCCACCTGCCATTCAGACGTGGGAAGGCTGCTCTGTCGGGATCTGATGCTGTTAAATCGTAGGGGCGTTTATGAAGAATGAATGAGATCAGTGGGCCTTGGAAAGAAAGGCCTAGAATTTTTCCAGGGACGAATCATGAAAAACCGCAAACCTGTAAATTGTAGACGTACCTAATTTAAAATACAAGATGTTTAATCACGAGAAGCTGCAACATAGCTTCATGCCATAGTATAAAAAGGCCCGCTTTGCTAAACAAACTATTAGGGTAAACACATTTCAAGAAACTGTTTAACCTACTTAAGATAATTAACAGCTCTCAAGTAAGCTATCGAAACCCATATGAAAACCAACAATGACTGTGCCTTTTGCAGTGAGCACTTGTTCGCAATTCCTTCCCGTGGACGTGCCTGAAAACATGTTTCTTTCCTAACCGTCCACAGTTCTGACTTCTCTCCAGTCCTAAGGTCTCCTCCCAGAATTCCTCCAAATGAGCAGCGAGCTGTACGTCAGGCCTCCGCAGGAGGCAGACAGCAACACTGTCTGTCCCCCTGGAGCTGATCCGATCTCGGCTGCTGGCCATTGTCTTGCTCCCTCGGCCTCTGTTGGGAACCTTCCATGAGGCGCGCCCTGATCTCACTCCGGAGACACACGGGATTTACGGCTGAGCGTCGTACGGTGTCAGGCAGTGCTCCCTGGCAGGAGGGGGCGTGATGCGGGCTTTAAGTTTTAAATCTAATCCTGGGGTAGTACGTAAATCCAGGGAGGACATAGATAGGAGGTCAATACTCCACAGAGAGTCTGTTGTCATCTTCCGGGGCCGCATGCGTTTGCCTTTCAATCAGCAGTAAAGCTGAGGGAAAGCACAAAGTTTCCCAGCAGATATCGTCTGAAAGGAAAGATATTTTCCACCAGAAAGCATGTTGATACAAACCTGTTTGTGAAAGCATTCGGCTGCAGCGTCATTTCATATTTTTATAGGCCGCCGCGTGTGCTAACGGAAACACTCCCCCTTCCCAATTTGGCATTAACACACTCCGTAAAGTGATTGGAGCCGTTAGTGGTCATGAAAACTACTGGACACAAGACAGAAGGACGTTTTCCCAAAAGCTCAGGTGCTGTGGTCCTGAGGTGACATTCCTGGATCTGCATTCAGTTCCGCTCATTTGTAAAACTTGAAAGCACAAGCGTGGGCCCATGTGGCAATCCCGGGATTCTGGCTTACGTCTGGCGAGCTCCTGGCACATCGCGATCCCTGGGTGAGCGCTGGTCCCTCTGCACAGCGAGGAGGGCGAGGGTTGGGAGCAGGAGGGAGCTGGGCGGGTCAGCAGCCAGGGGCCTGGGGGCCTCCCAGCTTCGCCACCAGTCCTTGCGAGGAAACCGTAGGAGGAAAGTGAGTGTCTCCCCTCGCACGAAGCCTCGGGTTTAGTGGACAACCCATTCGCCTGCCGGTTTTCCTTCAGAATTGAACTCTGCGGACCAGAAGGGAGTGAAGAGGACATTGGCCTCCCAACCCCATTTCTGAAAGAGGCTCACGTCTGATGCTCAGGGGGCAGAGGGTGTGGACTCGAATAGCAGGTTGTCTTCTTTCCATTTGGAAACCTCCCTAAGTGCTAGAGATGCAGGCGACCGTCTCCGTAGAATCCGGGCGCATCCGTCCCCACGGCCTGCTCTGGGCCCCTGCAGACTGCTCAGGACCGCAGGCATCTCTGGATGTGAAGGTTCGTCTCTGTACAGAGCCTCCGTTCACGGGAACTTCGTCATGTCTCAGATGTGTATGGGCGGGGGGGGGGGCATGGCATGCACACCCCCTCTGACCTTCTAGTGACAGAGCTTCTAACCTTGAACCTGGGGATAGTCAGAGACAGCGGTGTGTTAGAGTTGGGCTGTTCGGATGCTCCCTGCAGCCGTGTGGGGAACACACTTTATTTAAGGAAAAACCCTTGGAGAAATTAATTGATATGAGCCAGAAGTTGTTCAGCCAATTTAATCGCTAATCTGCTGTTGTTTCTAAATTGCATGAGGTGCAGACGGAGGGAGGTCTGCCTACCTTCAAAGCAGCCAATTCAAGGTATGAGCGCAGAGTGGAGTTCAGACCGCTGGACGCTAGCTAACATGCCGACTTGAAATCAGACCCTGCCAGGGTCGGGGGGAGAGACTGGCCAGGTTGTTCAACATGCAAATTCACCTTGGGGCGGGGGGGCATGTTGCCAAGTTAACTAAAGCTGTCCTGGAGCTATTCGCGAAATGAACTGGAGAATAGGCCTGACCAGGGCCAAATTTCTGTTTTTGAACTTTGTTAAAAAAGTAGGCTTTGGAAAAAAAAAAAAATGAAGCAGTCATTAAAGTGAGGTTTTGACTCCAACAGCGCCTTGCTGAACCCTCTGCAGTGCCGAGTCTCACCTGGGCTGCGCCCTCCCGGCTCTGGCCGATCCGAGGGGTAAGGACGTCGTGTTCTCTCTGCGCTTCAGACATTCAAGCTTTGTGACCCGAAGAGGAAATTCAAGTAGCAATGAAATGATAATTGAGTAGACCGTGGAGACAAGCAGGGAGGGGATGAGAGAGGAAAGCGATCGCATACAAACCGTCTGTTCTGCTGAAAGGGTTAGCCTGCCGCTCGGAACCAGACAGCCATCCTTGGCCTTGGAAATACTGCTGGACTCCCAGTTTTGTCAGGGCACAGAAAGGAGGCATCGGTTTGCTGCTCTCCTGTTAATATGATAGCAGAGAGCATCCATTCAGTTGAGGCTGCACAATGAGCCTTTTATGAGGAGTTTAGCGAAAGCATCGTGTCTTACGTGTCTAAGACAGCTTCCCAGGCACCCTATTCTAATTTCCCGAATAGGTAAGGTAGAAAGGTTGTCTTTGTTCTTTTTTTTTTAATCACCTATTTTTATAAAATAACTTTCTGTTTTCATTTCCTGTCCTTTACATTGAAATCGTTCTACAGTTATCTTAGAAAACCCAGCACCCTGCTGTATGGTGCTTGTGGAGCAGGTAGTTAATGATGCAACATCTCAAGTATAAAACAGTGGCTTATCCCAGTGACTCTGGAGCCAAAGAGCAAAATGTCCTTCCTTCCTCCGTCTGAGAGTGTCAAGAAAAACTGCCTTTCTCCAGGATAGAAGAGAGGGAAGGATGGAGGGAGGGAGAAAGGAATCTTAGCATTTGTTAAAGTGGCAACTGAATACTATTTTTTCAGTGGGATTATCTAATGGTAAATGCTTACAACATTCCTATTTAACATTCCTGTCATCGATTTAAAAGTGACGGTGTATTTTTAATTCGTTTTTGTTATTTTCCCACTTTTCCACACCCCTTTGCTATCGTTTTCTCCAGACTACAGAGTCTGAGTCTCTCATGTTTTTCCCAACTTGCCTTCTACATAACATGAAAGGCTATAAACCTTCAAAAATCATCTGTAGTATTGTTTTATCTTGAGCTTCCCTGGGCTGCTTGAATATATAAATGTATATGCATTTACCAAATTTGGGCAATATTTAGTCCCTGCTTCTTCGAATCATTTTTGTGCCCCATTCTCTCCTGTTTTCTGGGTCTCCAAGTAAATGTCTGTTAGACCTTTGGATCCGGTTACAAACATTGTTGAAGGGTTTTTTGTCTGTTTTTTCCAAGTGTTTATTTTCCAGGTAGGATAGTTTCCATGAATCTGCCTTCAAGTTCACTGAGTCTTTCTTCTCACACCACCTCTGTTACGCTGTTAAGCCGGCCCGCCTAGCGAATTTATTATTTCAGATATCGTATCTTTTCCTAGAATGTCTTTTTATTCGTGTTTATAGCTTTTATTGATTGCAAGTTTTTTAGTCTTACATTCATTATCAGCACATTTCCCCCTGTGTCCCGAGACCAGTTGTAACAGCGGCCCCAACACCTGGGTCCTCTCGGCCCCCTCTGCACTGATCGCCCTTTGTCCTGAAAATTGTCACCGCTTCCTGTGTTCTCCTTCCTGGTCATTGTTCACAGGACCTGGACTGTGTGGATCATGCATTGTAAAGAGATTCTGGGCTCTATTCTTTGCTGCCTAAGTCCTGAGTTCTGTCTGTTTCAGCAGACAGTTAACTCCTCTGGACGCAGACCCCAAACTCTATCCCCTCGGCGCAAAGTCATAGCCGATGTGCCTTTTCAGTTCTGCCGCCCCCCCCCACCACTGCTCAGAGTCGGCCAGGTGTGTGCACAGCTCAGCAGTCAGCCAGAGGTGTGGCCCGCGTGAGTATGCGGAGTCCAATACGCTCTCCCTGTCACTTTCCCCGTCTTTAGGCATTGCCACGGTTTCCAGACTCTTTGATGGCGTAGAACTCTGACTTCTCAACCACAAAGACTGTGGGTTTCTCTCTGGATTTTCGCCTCCCTGCATGGCACCTTCTTCCAAGTGTCAATTCCCCTCCAGTTTCTGCTCTTTTGGGGACCTTCTTCAGTGCCTTAGGACAGTGTGTGCGTGTGTGTGTGTGTGTGCATGTGTGCGTGCATGTGTGTGTGGTGTGACTCGCCTGCTGAAGCCCAACACAAGGCACTCCGCTATGCCCAGAGGGGGAACTCACCAAAAATCATCTCACCATCTTCGTGAGACAAGGAACGTGGAGAATTCTCACGGAAGGAATCTCCTGAAATTGCAAATGTGCACCATTGGGAGTCTTCAGTGCTTTTGGTCGTTGTTGTTTCTAGATTCTTGTTCTGTGCACGCCCTCTCTAAATCAGAGTGATGAGTTCAGGGGTCGTGGGCAGCATGAATGACTGGTCGGAGCCCAGGAGGCCTGGGGAATGTGACTCAGCACCACTCACTTTTGAGCTAATGAACAGAAAACCCGACAGCCCAATGCCGTGAAGGGGGTGCCGCCCGCCGTCAGTGCACTTCTCGGGGTCCCTTCTGGGAGCTGTGGAGTGAAGTGAAACCTCTTGAGCACCAGCACTTCAATGAGAATATATACAGTTACCCTGAGCAGCCACGTCCAAGTACATGATGTCTGATTATTGTGGAAGCACCTCTTCAACACTGATTATGGTCAAGAATCTCATTATCTAGTTGCAAGTTTACATCACCTGAAATCAAGCCACACCCCCAAAATATATCACTTTTGACTCCATGCACCGTTAATGGGGAATAAAAGTGTCAAAAGTGAAGGAGAGCTTGTACGAGCCAGCGACTCCAGCGCCGCCTGTGGCTCGTCCGAAAGGCAGAATCTCAGGCTCTCGCCCAGGCCGGCAGAGTCACGGCCTGCATCGTCACGAGGTCTTAAGGCGATGGATACGTGTACGCTGAAGTTTGAGAAGTACCGGCATAGGTGATGCGGTTAAATACGACCCCGATGAAGGAGGCACCTGCTGCGGCTTCTTCAGTGATGTCGTCGGAAAGGGAGGTCACAGGGACATGAAGGAGATTTGGAGACAGGTGCAAGTGGGAGCTTCTTCCAGTTCTCGGGGAAGAGAAGTCACACAAAAGAACCTAAAGCGGTGACAAATAAGGAAGGGGAAATGGAATGAAACCTGGGTGAATGTAAGATACGGATCTATGGAATAATCATGCCAAATAAGACATTTAATAGACACAATTTAGGAAGCAGTATTATCAGGAGATCTGGCACCAAGATGAAAGTGAAGTGCAAATTACAGGCAAATCAGGCTTCGGTGCATAAGGATAATAAACAACCGATGCAATTTGCGGCCTTCACCCAGAGACGAGTCACGGAGGAGGCAGATAATGTTTCTTTTTTTACCGACTCAGGTGAAAATTCAAAGGAAGTGTTGGGATGCAAAAGCGTAAAGACTCGGGCTTTGTACAGGATCCAGGAACAACAGGTTGTAGCGTTTGCTAGAGGAGAAGAACTGCGGACAGTTTGAATCATGACCCCAAGGTCAGGCACGTGACAACGCATGGCAGTAGGAAACGTGAAAAGCCTTTGACTTTAGCAAGCATGAAATTTGAAGGATAGTGGTGGAGTCAAATGGAAAAGCGTGTCCCACGTATTAATACGCATCCCACGTACATACCAGTCCCCAGTGCGCATCTGTGTGCTTGGCTCTCTGGGCCGTGTGAGCATGTTCCCGAAGAGGGGGGTGACCCGTGACTGCTGACTCCCTGCTCTGTTGCCAGGTCTCTGAAAAGCTCAGCCTCATTCGGCTCCAGCTCGATCCACGTCAGCCATGAGAAAGGCAAAGCACGTGAACTCACCCAGGACGAGGTGACCGCCTGGGGACGCTCCCCGGACACTGGCCCTAGCGCTGTCCTCGCGTGTCCTGCAGTGTACAGCCAGGCCCACACTCCTGTGTTATCCATGACGCCGTGTTGTCTGTGACCGTGGTAATGACAGCGTGGGGGTGTGATGGGCAGAATGGTGCAGGATAGCCGTGTCCTCTCTCCCCCGCTCGGAAACTAAACCCCAATCCCTGTTCTCCGGGTAGCTGTCCTGCGCATCGGGCCAAACAAGCTTTGTCACAGCAGCAATGCAAACAATTAAAAATAGGGGTCATCGGCTCTCGCAGACTGAGCTGCAGAACACGCTTCAGGTCTGCCCTGCCTAAGGGTACCTGGGTGATAGGACATCAGTAGGGAAAGCACCAATGAATCAATGGCTGGTTACCAGAGACTTCCTCA